>CM033636.1:29576396-29651396 GCA_019453435.1 Rhinogobius similis | reverse complement strand
AATGTGTCCCGTCCGCAGATGATTTGTAAAACGTGTTCGCGGATCATGCTGACGAAGGAGGAGAAGCTGCAGTTTCTGGATTACCTGAAGAAACCCAACCTGGCCTACCTCCAGAAACGAGGACTCAAGAAGAAGATCTCAGACAAGTGTCGCAAACGGACCATCTGCCTCAGCTGCTCGGCCTACAACGGTGAGAGCCCAGGGTGGAAACACTCAGAGCACTTATCTGGCAACCGCAGGGGCAGCTTTAGATTAAGGTTCTTTAGTAAACTATTTATAATTAGGGCTGGGCGATACGGCAAAAAGTTATCACGATTTTCTTGCGGCCAGATCATGATTTCGATTTTATCACGATTCATGTTCACTTGTCTTTAATAGAGCTGCACCATTTAGGAAAAACATCTAATTGTGATTTTTCTGATCAGTGCGATTGTGATTATATTTGGGATTTATGTTTTAATAATGGGATTCTGTTCAAATTCACATTTTAAACACAATTTTGTCGTTTTTAGTCACGTTTTTGTCACGTTCAGTTGTGTTTGTCATATTATTATTATTATTATTTTTTATTTATTTATTTCAGGGACAGTGCACATTAATCCACATTTACACGTAAATGTGCCAGAATTAGCCACAAGGCTATTTTTCATCTGTAGTCCCTGGACAGATGTTAAAATGTCACCCTAAACATAATAAAAGTACAGTTGTTATTACAAAGTTAAAATGCATCACTCTAAAATCATACAATAGACAGACACTGTAGCAGACAAACCTTGAACACTCACACATAACAAAGAAAACAGCAACAAGCGAACAAGTAACAACAATCAACCAAAAACAATCAAAAGGCAAGATTCCAGCAGGGGGCAGCAAGAGGGGAATGAGTTAATGCTGACAGGTCTGATTGTCAATGAGCCATTTTTTTAACTGAAATTTAAAAGAAGCGTATGTGTTGATGTTTCTGATGGTGATGGGGGTGTTATTCCAATGTTGAGCAGCTCGGACAGAAAAGGTGGTTTGACCAAACAGACTTTTCCTGAGGGGGATGATACAGTCCCCTCTCGCTGCTCCTCTGGTTCTGTTGTGTTCTGTAGAGCGGATGTTAATGAAGTGTCTGAGTGGAGGAGATGACAAGCCGTGAATGATTTTATATATGAGACACAGATGAGCGTATCGGACCATGTTTTCCCAGGTGAGTAGGTTGTGTTTTTGAAGTATTGGACAATGGTGATATGAGTTGGGTTTACGGTCAAGAATTTTTATTGTGCGTTTGTACAGAGAGTGGATGGGTTTTAGGGCTGTGGTGTTAGTGTGAGACCAAATGGTTAAACAGTACGTGATATGAGAGAGGATCATGGAATGCATATTTAAACGTATCTTTGTTATTTTTAGTCGTGTTTTCCTCGCTTTTAGTCATGTTTTGATGCATTGAGTCGTGTTTGTTGGGGCGTTTTTGTCGCTTTTGAACGCATTTTTATCACTTTTGGTTACTCTTTTGTGGCTTGTTTCAGAACATGTTTGTACAAATCCAAACTACAATCTTAGCAGTTTTTATTCAAATCAAAGCAAGACAAAAGCGTTTTGTTGTTTTTGGAAGAAATTATTGCAATTCAAACATTGCAGTCTTTGCGATTTGTTAATTACATCCGTTAAAATTGTGATTTTGTGTGGATTTGGTTTAATTGTGCAGCTCTGGTCTTTAAGAGGTAAATAAAGTCATCTGCTCAGAGGCTTCAGAGGCTAAACAACAGGAGAAAAAGTGTGTTTGAACAGACAGGTACATTAAAGAGACAAACTGTCAATCAAGACACGACGATGTCACAAAAATAGCAGATTGTCACAGGGACCAGCTCATGATTCCATTTTTATCACCCAGACCTAGTTTAAAGTCTTTACATCAGTCTCATGGATCTCTCACTTTCCTAGTGCAGTCCCAGCAACAAAAATATTCACCACGCTAAGTTTTAAGCACTTTTTTCATGGGTTCTTGAGTCCAGAGCGTCACAAACCTTCACGGGTAAAGTTAGTAAACATTAGCATGCTAACCGCGCACTTCCTGCTTCTCATAGAAAAAAACGCTCTATAAATAAATGCAGAGTAAAAGTTGTCGTCTTATTTTCACCCGAATAGATGCTTTTACGATATATCTGCACTGGAGCAACACCGATTTTACTTTATTATGTGCAAAAAATCGGGAACATGGACACGATTCCTTTTTTCACGTTTCACAACAGTAAAAATCAAGTACAGCCCCTTTAAGAAAGTGAGGAATAAGTTTGGATCACAACAAACCGTAAAAAAGGAACAGTTTTTTGGTTTCGGTTCATTTTTTCATGTTTTAAACTAGAGCTAAGTAACATTTTGACCGATTCCCTCTTTTTCACGTTTCACAACTGAAAAATCAGGTACAGCCCCTTTAAGAAAGTAAGGAATAAGTTTGGATCACAACAAACCGTAAAAAAGGAACAGTTTTTTTGGTTTCGGTTCATTTTTTCATGTTTTAAACTAGAGCTAAGTAACATTTTGACCGATTCCCTCTTTTTCACGTTTCACAACAGTAAAAATCAGGTACAGCCCCTTTAAGAAAGTGAGGAATAAGTTTGGATCACAACAAACTGTAAAAAAGGAACTGTTTTTTTGGTTTCGGTTCATTTTTTCATGTTTTAAACTAGAGCTAAGTAACATTTTGACCGATTCCATCTTTTTCACTTTTCACAACTGAAAAATCAGGTACAGCCCCTTTAAGAAAGTGAGGAATACGTTTGGATCACAACAAACTGTAAAAAAGAAACAGTTTTTTGGTTTCAGATCATTTTTTTATGTTTTAAAGTAGAGCTAAGTAACATTTTGACCGATTCCTTCTTTTTCACATTTCACAACATAAAAATCAGGTACAGCCCCTTTAAGAAAGTAAGGAATACGTTTGGGTCACAACAAACCGTAAAAAAGGAACAGTTTTTTGGTTTCGGTTCATTTTTTCATGTTTTAAACTAGAGCTAAGTAACATTTTGACCGATTCCTTCTTTTTCACATTTCACAACAGAAAAATCAGGTACAGCCCCTTTAAGAAAGTGAGGAATAAGTTTGGATCACAACAAACTGTAAAAAAGGAACTGTTTTTTTGGTTTCGGTTCATTTTTTCATGTTTTAAACTAGAGCTAAGTAACATTTTGACCGATTCCTTCTTTTTCACATTTCACAACAGAAAAATCAGGTACAGCCCCTTTAAGAAAGTGAGGAATACGTTTGGATCACAACAAACCGTAAAGAAGGAACAGTTTTTTGGTTTCGGTTCATTTTTTCATGTTTTAAACTAGAGCTAAGTAACATTTTGACCGATTCCTTCTTTTTCACGTTTCACAACAGTAAAAATCAGGTACAGCCCCTTTAAGAAAGTAAAGAATAAGTTTGGATCACAACAAACTGTAAAAAGGAACTGTTTTTGGTTTCAGTTCATTTTCATGTTTTAAACTAGAGCTAAGTAACATTTTGACCGATTCCTTCTTTTTCACATTTCACAACAGAAAAATCAGGTACAGCCCCTTTAAGAAAGTGAGGAATACGTTCGGATCACAACAAACCGTAAAAAAAGGAACAGTTTTTGGTTTGGTTCATTTTTTCATGTTTTAAACTAGAGCTAAGTAACATTTTGACCGATTCCTTCTTTTTCACGTTTCACAACAGTAAAAATCAGGTACAGCCCCTTTAAGAAAGTAAAGAATAAGTTTGGATCACAACAAACTGTAAAAAAGGAACTGTTTTTTTGGTTTCGGTTCATTTTTTCATGTTTTAAACTAGAGCTAAGTAACATTTTGACCGATTCCTTCTTTTTCACATTTCACAACAGAAAAATCAGGTACAGCCCCTTTAAGAAAGTGAGAATACGTTTGGATCACAACAAACCGTAAAAAGGAACAGTTTTTGGTTTCGGTTCATTTTTCATGTTTTAAACTAGAGCTAAGTAACATTTTGACCGATTCCTTCTTTTCACGTTTCACAACAGTAAAAATCAGGTACAGCCCCTTTAAGAAAGTAAAGAATAAGTTTGGATCACAACAAACTGTAAAAAGAAACAGTTTTTGGTTTCAGATCATTTTTTTATGTTTTAAAGTAGAGCTAAGTAACATTTTGACCGATTCCTTCTTTTTCACATTTCACAACAGAAAAATCAGGTACAGCCCCTTTAAGAAAGTCAGGAATACGTTTGGGTCACAACAAACCGTAAAAAAGGAACTGTTTTTTTGGTTTCGGTTCATTTTTTCATGTTTTAAACTAGAGCTAAGTAACATTTTGACCGATTCCTTCTTTTTCACATTTCACAACAGAAAAATCAGGTACAGCCCCTTTAAGAAAGTGAGAATACGTTTGGATCACAACAAACCATAAAAAGGAACAGTTTTTGGTTTGGTTCATTTTCATGTTTTAAAATAGTGCTAAATAACAATTTGAACGATTCCTTCTTTTTCACGTTTCACAACAGTAAAAATCAGGTACAGCCCCTTTAAGAAAGTAAAGAATAAGTTTGGATCACAACAAACTGTAAAAAAGGAACTGTTTTTTTGGTTTCGGTTCATTTTTTCATGTTTTAAACTAGAGCTAAGTAACATTTTGACCGATTCCTTCTTTTTCACATTTCACAACAGAAAAATCAGGTACAGCCCCTTTAAGAAAGTGAGGAATACGTTTGGATCACAACAAACCGTAAAAAAGGAACAGTTTTTTGGTTTCGGTTCATTTTTTCATGTTTTAAACTAGAGCTAAGTAACATTTTGACCGATTCCTTCTTTTTCATGTTTCACAACAGTAAAAATCAGGTACAGCCCCTTTAAGAAAGTAAAGAATAAGTTTGGATCACAACAAACTGTAAAAAAGGAACTGTTTTTTTGGTTTCGGTTCATTTTTTCATGTTTTAAACTAGAGCTAAGTAACATTTTGACCGATTCCTTCTTTTTCACGTTTCACAACAGTAAAAATCAGGTACAGCCCCTTTAAGAAAGTAAAGAATAAGTTTGGATCACAACAAACTGTAAAAAAGAAACAGTTTTTTGGTTTCAGATCATTTTTTTATGTTTTAAAGTAGAGCTAAGTAACATTTTGACCGATTCCTTCTTTTTCACATTTCACAACAGAAAAATCAGGTACAGCCCCTTTAAGAAAGTAAGGAATACGTTTGGGTCACAACAAACCGTAAAAAAGGAACAGTTTTTTTGGTTTCGGTTCATTTTTTCATGTTTTAAACTAGAGCTAAGTAACATTTTGACCGATTCCTTCTTTTTCACGTTTCACAACAGTAAAAATCAGGTACAGCCCCTTTAAGAAATTAAAGAATAAGTTTGGATCACAACAAACTGTAAAAAAGGAACTGTTTTTTTGGTTTCGGTTCATTTTTTCATGTTTTAAACTAGAGCTAAGTAACATTTTGACCGATTCCTTCTTTTTCACATTTCACAACAGAAAAATCAGGTACAGCCCCTTTAAGAAAGTGAGGAATACGTTTGGATCACAACAAACCATAAAAAGGAACAGTTTTTGGTTTCGGTTCATTTTCATGTTTTAAACTAGAGCTAAGTAACATTTTGACCGATTCCTTCTTTTTCACGTTTCACAACAGTAAAAATCAGGTACAGCCCCTTTAAGAAAGTAAAGAATAAGTTTGGATCACAACAAACTGTAAAAAAGAAACTGTTTTTTGGTTTCAGATCCTTTTTTTATGTTTTAAACTAGAGCTAAGTAACATTTTGACCGATTACTTATTTTTCACGTTTCACAACAGTAAAAATCAGGTACAGCCCCTTTAAGAAAGTGAGGAATAAGTTTGGATCACAACAAACTGTAAAAAAGAAACAGTTTTTTGGTTTCAGATCATTTTTTTATGTTTTAAAGTAGAGCTAAGTAACATTTTGACCGATTCCTTCTTTTTCACATTTCACAACAGAAAAATCAGGTACAGCCCCTTTAAGAAAGTAAGGAATACGTTTGGGTCACAACAAACCGTAAAAAAGGAACAGTTTTTGGTTTTTCATTTTTCATGTTTTAAACTAGAGCTAAGTAACATTTTGACCGATTCCTTCTTTTTCACGTTTCACAACAGTAAAAATCAGGTACAGACAATTTAAGAAAGTAAAGAATAAGTTTGGATAACTACAAAGTGTAAAAAGGAAACAGTTTTTGGTTTCGGTTCATTTTTTCATGTTTTAAACTAGAGCTAAGTAACATTTTGACCGATTCCTTCTTTTTCACGTTTCACAACAGTAAAAATCAGGTACAGCCCCTTTAAGAAAGTAAAGAATAAGTTTGGATCACAACAAAGTTTTTTGGTTTCGGTTCATTTTTTTCATGTTTTAAAGTAGAGCTAAGTAACATTTTGACCTTATTAAACGTCTTTATGAGTCCGTGTGGTGGTTTCAAATATATTTTAGGGGCGTTTGAAGCTCCCGCCGTCGCCCCCTGCTGTCTCTGCATGGAAAACCAGCTGCAATACTTTATGCAGACTCGAAGACAACTCTCCTGAGAATTAAATGTCGCCAAATGACATGAAAAATGAATAAGAAGCTTTACTTTCGTTTTACTTGCAGTGTATTCTCACAAGAACCTGCAGGGGGAGCTCTGTTGCTGAAGTTCTGTTTAAAAAACCCGATAAGGCACATTTAATAACCACATATTTGTTTTTATTGCAGGTCCAGTGAAGAAGTGTGGTCTGCTGAAGATCATTCATGAGAAATACAAGACGACAAAGAAGACGGTGGATCCTTTTGTGTCCGAGTTTATTCAGTCGTTCAACACGGCCATCGAGCACAACAAGATCATCGAGCCGCTGCTGACCAGAGCGCAGGTCAGACGCTCTCGAGATTAAAGACTCATAACAGTCTCATCTGAGTCTAAAGTTAGAGCGCAGCGGTGATCACAAATGCAGTGAAGGTTGTCACGTTTGAAGTGTCAAAACAAGCTTCAAAAGGCAAACGAGTCTCTCATTCAGAACATTTTAATTGGCTTTTGAAAAGTTCAGACACGTCATCGTTTAAGTTTGGTAGATGTTAACTTTTATGAAAAATGAAACGAATGATTTTTTTAGAGTCCTCGTTGAAATGAATCATCGAAGCACAGGATAATTACAAACCCTAAATCTTAAACATGGCTGAGAATCATAAGGTCGCTTATTTTCCGATACAATATTTCAGTGTTTCCCAACCAGGGGTACAGGGACCCCAAAGGGTACGTGAGCAGTTCCCAGGGGGCACTTGGAATAGTTTCAGGTTTTAAAATAAGATGAAATTGACTTATATCTGGATTTAAAGTGTTATTATATGTAAATTTAGCATCTTTTTAGAGTGTATTTGACCATAAATAAAATAAAAATATATAGAAAATAGTAATAATTGACAATATGCTTCTATAAAACCCATTTATTTGCCTGAAACACGTGTTAAGGGGTACTGTGAGTGTGAGTCAAAGTTTAGGGGGTACTCGACAAAAAAGGTTGGGAGCCACTGCAATATGTGACACATGACTAAATCATGACATATCAAATGTTTTGCACAAGTTTCCTTTCTTTAAACAATTAACAAAATTTAAGTAAAATTAAAATAGAGACTGTATATGGATGCAACAGCCCACAGAATACTGATATATACTATACTATATACTGCAATACTGATACTGTATTTTATCAAATTTACTATCATAATATTTCAGTATTTGGATGTTTACACACACACAGTCACATACCCAGAACACTTTTTAAATTGGCTTTCTTGGTTAAATATGAACTTGAAAAACGACAATATTCTAACAATATTATGTCAATCCAACAGAATGTGTCAGTAAAAATGTCTGAATGAGTTTTCATTTCTGGACAAATGTGAAATGACGCTAAAATGAATCACTTAAAATTAACATAACCTCATACATTTATTGAAAGTTTTCAACATTTTTTAAATTTGCTATTTGTGTAGCTTTTCTTTAACGTATCACATTTTTACTACAAACCAGGGCTGCAACTAACGATTATTTGGGTAATCGATTAGTCTAGGGATTATTCTTTCGATTAATTAATAAGTTGTTTGGAACACAAAATGCTGTGAATATGACATTTTTACTCAGTTTGACCCAGATAAAGCTGAAGTGTTTGAGAAATGTCCTGCCAGAGAACAGTCACAGTCAAAATGGTGTTTTCATCAAAAACACAACATTTACACTATTCCTGTGTCATTTTTGAGTGATTCCTGCTCTGCCTGAGTAACTAAACCTTTTTTCTCGGCTCATGGCATGTTCTGGAGTCTGTATAGCTCAGATAATGATTATTCGGTGACTTAATTTGCTGAAACTCTGCGCCTCTTTCCTGCAGGAGAACTTGAACCCTCTGGTGGTGCTGAGTCTGTTCAGGAGGATTCCCGCGGAGGACGTCCCTCTGCTGCTCATGAACCCCGAGGCGGGGAAGCCCTCGGACCTGATCCTGACCCGCCTCCTGGTCCCGCCCCTCTGCATCCGCCCCTCCGTGGTCAGCGACCTCAAGTCCGGCACCAACGAGGATGACCTCACCATGAAGCTCACCGAGATCATCTTCCTCAACGACGTCATCAAGAAGGTCAGTGCGGAGTGAGGGCTGTGCTGTTTAGACCAGTGTGTCCCAACCAGGGGTACGGGGCCCCGAGGGGTACGTGGGGAATTACCAGGGGCACTTGGAATGTTTAAGGTTTCAAATGAAGATGAAATGTACTTTAATATGAATAAAAAGTGTCATTAGTACTACATTTAGCATCTTTTTGGAGCATCTTGGACCATAAATATAATTAAAACAAACACTATTCACCTTATTCTGCCCCGCCCTTTTTTGCAGTTTTTTGCACTTTTGTTGTAAACGCACTTCCGTTTGACGAGAACTCCGTTAAAGCTAATGATGAACGAGGGAAAAGTCTCGCCACTAAAATGTTACATAAAGTAGATTGATTTGTGTAAAATGTTTAATGAACACGAGCAACAACAAGTCACAACGCAACGATTTCCTGGTCAGTCTGAAAACGTCTTTTTAGTCCATGTAGAACTTATTTTCTGTTGAGCTCGTCTGCTCCGTGTGAACTAATACAATGGAAACAAGACGGCGGCGCGTACGGCAACTTCAGGAATAAGATGGATAAAAGTAATAATTGACTTAATTCAACTAGTTAAACCAAATCAAAACTCAAGTGTAGTTTATTCACATGAATGTAAGAATAAAAAATGTATTTTCATCATGTCATGTTTTCATGTAGAAATAAGACATTTCATGCGTAAAAATGGCCAAAATCACACATATTTGGGACATTTCAATCTGAAAAATTGATAGAACTAGGTGTAATTTTATGGTTCATTTTATACACATTAGTTACAAAATATACAGAGGGGATTTTGGATTTCTTTTTTAGATTTTGAGTAAACTAAATCAAAAACCTAAATTAAAATTTTGTTTCATTTTTTTGACTTAAAACTTTAATAAATCAGTTTTAGAATTAGATATCAAAAAATCCTTCTTTATGGTTCGTTAAAATTTTGGTGAGTCCAAGATTGTACAGTTTGGTGTAGGATCTACTTTAGGCTGATCTTTATGTCTTTGTGGCAGAAAAATGCATTTTAAGAAAACATCCTTTGAAGTTACAATGTCCCAGAGAAATCTATGGATGAAGTGGATTAAATGAAATAATTAAACATCTTTGGGAGCAGATTGGACACGTTTGTTGCCGATATGTTGAGAGAACAAACTGACCAAAAAACATTACATTTGCCTGTAGTGTCTCGCCTTAAGTGTGTCATTTAAAGTAGAAAATGCTACAAAAACAGTTGATTAAAAATGAAAGTTTCGTTGTGAACTTACAAATAAATGATTCATTAATCATTTTAAATAAGCCTGTGGTGCTCAAACTTGACTTTATCATTCGTCCAGAGTGTTTTATTCAAAATGTATGAGTTAGCGATGACATTTACATTTCAGCCTTTTATAAAAGTCAACTCAGAAGAATTTCTTGGAACTTAAAACACATAAAACACATCACATTTTGCTGAACATTTCCTGGAGTAAAGTTTCTATAGAGTTTACATAAGTTTTTAAATGCGTGCCTTTGTCTTTGTGAAGAAAAGCATAAACCCTGGGCCAGTTTTCTTTCTCTTAAAGCCTGTTAAAGCCGGATATCTGCTCATTTTTCCGGGTGCACTATTTTGTCGAGTATAAAATGGACCCTTCAGCTTCTTTGTTAATCTTGACGGAACTTGAACTTTCTCATTTTATAGAAACTTGACAAAATATTGCGTCTTTGTCAGCTGTGTTCAGAAATAATGGCCTGTTATTATTGCTCTCTAAATTCTGCTGTGTGCGATTTGTTTTTTAAGCAACTGCTCTTTGATTTATTTATTTAGTTTTATGAAAAGCAGCGTCAGCAGCAGAAAAGCAGTGCTGCAGTTTTGTACAGAAAGTCAATGGAGCTGCTCTGATTATTACTGTTTTGAAGCAACGTTGAGGTTTACAATGAACCAAATAAAAAACTGATGTTCAAACGTGATTTATTATTACCAAATACCAGAAATAAAGTACAATACTGTCTTTAACGCAGGTCTCTAAATAAATATAGTGAAAGAAGAAAATCTGAAATGGAAAACGAATAGAATTACTGCTAGGTCCGGGTGATACAGTGATAAAAATCAGATATTTTTGTGAAATATGTGAAATGTGGTGTCGTGATTGACTGTTTGTGTCTTTAATGCAGCTGTCTGTTCAAACACACTTTTTCTCCTGTTGTTTAGCCTCTGAAGCCTCTGAGCAGATGACTTTATTTACCTCTTAAAGACCAGAGCTGCACAATTAAACCAAATCCGCACAAAATCGCAGTTTTAAAGGATGCATTTAGCAAATCACAAAGACTGCAATAAAGTGCAATAATTTCTTCCACAAACAACAAAATGTCTTGCTTGATTTGAATAAAAACTGCTCACACTGTAGTTTGGATTTGTACAATCATGTTCTGAAACAAGCGACAAAAGCAGTAAATATACACTCAAAAGCGACAAGAATGCACCTATAAGCAACAAAGGCGACTTAATGCACCAAAACGTGATGAAACACGTCAAAAACACGACTAAAAATGACAAGGACGTGTTTGAAGATGACAAACACAACTGAATGTGACAAAAACACGACTAAAAAGCGCCAAAATCATGTTTAAAATGTGAATGTGAACTGAATCTTATTTTTAAAACACAAGAAAAATCACAATTAGATATTTTTCCTAAATGGTGCAGCTCTATTAAAGGCAGAAAAAAAAATACAAAGTGAACATGAATCGTGATAAAAATCGAAATCATGATCTGGCCCCAAGAAAATCGTGATAATAGTTTTTTGCCCTAAATACTGGTGACGTTTCCATATAGATACAGTCTGTTCTCTGGGCTCCTCTGCACAAACCATCCAAAGAAACCTGGTGTTTGATCAGTTTATGTTGGCAGATAATGAGTTGACTAAAAAAGGTTTTTATCACCTGAAGAACGGTTTAGAAATGACTGATGTGGACGACCATCTGTGCTTTTATCACGGCTTGACATCTGCAGTTTTCACTTGTTTGAGTGAGTCATCTCCTCAAAGATTTGTCAGGATTTTCACTGAAATTACCAGAACAGCCCACATCATTCCAGTTTTCATGTATTTTTCGAAACATAGAATCTATTATAACTTTTAGCGCTTTCTTTTTGACCGATTGAGCATGGACAGGCCTCTAGTGCAGAGCTGTTCAACTGAAGGCCCGCGGGACAGATCAGGCCCTCCAGATAATCTGATCTGGCCCATGATCGTCCAAACATTACAAAATAATAATAAACATTTTTTTCTCTTGTTTTATTGGTTTAATTCTGGGTTAGTACTAGTTTGGACTAATTAAATAATTGAGTAATAGTTAAATGGTCTATACACAGACCCCAAAACTTTGAATGTGCTGAAAGAAGAGGTTTTATGACTCAGACAGAGCAGGAATGACACAAAAACATGAAAATTGTGTGATTGAAATCCTTGTTTATCTATAAATATTTTCCGCCAGGACGTCGTCAAACGCCTTCACTTCAGCTTTGTCTGGGTAAAATTGAGTAAAATACTCTTTCACATTCTAAACAACTAATCGATTTAATCAAAGGAATAATCACTAGACTAATTGATTACCAAAATAATCGTTAGTTGCAGCCCTAGTTTGGACCTGGTTTAGCTATTGTTTAATTCTGCTTTAGACGTGGTTTGGTCCTGGTTTAGACCCGCTTTTGAGTTCTAGTTTACTTGGCTCCTGGATTAGCAATTTCGTAGAACAGCATTATGTATTTTATTTTTCCACAAAAATCTAATACAGCAGTAGTTATTTTACCATTGCTGGAACAGTTCTAAAGTGGTAGATATTTTGTGCGATCTCAAATTGCTGTAAAAGTGGCGCGTCGTGCACAGAAAAATCAGTCCCTCGGAAACATTAAGTTGAACAGCGCTGCCCTGAACCTCGTTGACTTGCTCCGCTCTTTCTCCTCCTCTTCACTCTCCGCTCTCTCGGCCAAAGCCGTCTCATGGTCCCAAAGACTCGTTTAAAACACCAGGGGCCGTCCTTTCAGGCTGGAGCCCCCAGACTGTGAAAGCCCTGGCCCCCCTCTTTTCAAGAAGCTGCTGGAGACGCTGTGGTTTTGAAAAGCTTTTAGTTTTCTGGGCTGTCATTTCATTTTATTTTTTGTCTTGTATGTTTTCCTGTTTCAATTATTGATGCACGTTTTCATTTTTTTCTTTAAAGTCTGTACGACAGGTTCTCGAAATGTTCTAATTATGTCTTAGTTTGGTGGGAGAGCACATGTGGCAATTATTTACTCTAGTTTTACATTTGTGAAGTTGCAGTTTGTGAAGAAATTTAGAAAATTAAAAGTTTAAAATTACAGGAAGTAGTGCCGAGTTCTAAAACGGAATCCCTCCACCTGTGATGTCATCAAAAAGCGACAATTAACAAACAACTGACACGACCTTTTGATACTTTAAAGTGTCATTCAACAAAATAAAGTTGTCGCTGGGTATTATTATTTGTAAAATCATAACTATTGTCATTTATACGAATTTTGACTCTTATGACACAGTTAGTGGTAGTTCTAGAGTTGTTACCTAGCAACCAGTTTGAAAATATTTGCTGCTCATGTCCAACCAGGAAGCACAATTATAAACATTACAAAAACTGTAAAACTGGGGATAAATTGGCAAAATATTTAGTAAAATCTTAAATATAATCATCTATAATAATAATCTGTAATCTGTAGACTTTAATCAATAGTTGGAGCTCTTCTTTGTTTTGTTTTTTTGTCGTAATTGGCCCACAGAGCATTGGGAGTAAACACAGAGCAGCGACAGGTCTTTGAACACGACTGCATGAAATCTCTTATATTTGCTGTTTTTAAAATTAAATGAAGGTGTAAAGTCGTTAACGTTGGCTGTTTTACATCAGCTTGAGCAGGTAGAGATTTGATAGTTTTCCATTTGAAGCAAAAAGCTGAATCATTCAATTTGTTTTCTTCATTAACATAAAATCCAGGTTAAATAAACCACGTGTGATTAATATTAACTTCTACAAACACTGCAGTGCTTCAGGTTTGCTCAGATTTTAAAATAAATCCAACAGTTTAAGAGTTTCAGCGAACTTTTTTCATATGAGACGGTGACGTGAGGGCATTCGAACGCCCTCTTGTGGATCGTTTGTTTATTACAAGTTAAGATACAAATCAAGGCAAATGAAACGTGCTAGTTAATTTTATGTTAAAGGGCCTATGACAGGTTGGACGACTCGTTTGACAAACATGCATTTAAGATAAATATGTTTCAAATTGTGTTAAAAAATTTCCTTGTGGTTTAGCAATTTTTTAGGTTTTTTGTTTACTTCCTGGCTGTAAATGATGACATCACACTAGGAAATTACCATAGCAACCATCCTGTACAGTGGGCCAAAACTCCTCAGATGTCACAGATTTGTTTATTTGACAAATAAAAATACATGTTAACACCTTTATTTTGTTGAATTCATGTTTAAATGTTCAAAAAAAGTAGTGTATTTTGTGTAAATTTTGCATAACCTTTGTCTCCCCAGTGTGATGTCATCCGTTTGTTTACTTCCTGTAATTTTGAACACATTTTTCAACTTTTCTCCACAAATAGCTGCTTGATTGGCGTAAAACTATAATTTATATTTACAACAGGCATTAATACACTGAATAAAGTCAAAATTAGGAAATCATGAAAACCTGTCATACGCCCTTTAAGCATTAGTGAAGGTTAACCGGTTAATCATGAACACCTCTAATTTATCTTTATCAATGTAGAGTATGTTGTGATTTTTATCTGTGTAAAGCCTTAAAAAAATCCAATTTACTTACTTACAACTTACAAACTACAAATATTTAGTTGAAAAAACAATACACAATCCATCTTTTACAAACGGTCTTGTTACTTGTTTTGTTGCAGCACCGTGTGACGGGTGCAAAGACGCAGATGATCATGGAGGACTGGGACTTTCTGCAGCTCCAGTGTGCGCTCTACATAAACTCTGAGCTGTCCGGGATCCCTCTCAACATGGCGCCCAAGAAGTGGACCAGGGGCTTCGTGCAGAGGCTGAAGGGGAAACAAGGTACGCTCCTGGTGTGTGGAACGGACCGGAGCAAAGATGCACTGGACTGTGGTTTAAGAGTGCGTTCACAAACAACACATTAAAACTAAACATAAACAATGTCAGGGTTAAGCCAGGACTAAAACAGGACCGAAATAAAAATACACATCAAAATTGAACTGGGCTCAAACCGGAACGAAACCAGTACAAGTGGGATTTTTATAAAGTACTAGGAGGAAGTAGGTATTTAAATCTTGTACTGTATTCTCAATGGAAAAATGAAATGTACTTAAAATAGGGCTTTTGTGATGCATGCGATAATCATTAAATTACACATGAAACTCTGCAATTGAGCGCAATTTGTTAAATGACCAAATACTATTTAACAACAATATTTCTGTGTTTCCCCTACCATTAAAGAGGGAGGGCGCCCCCACCACGTCAGTCAATCATGTGCTAATAATCGATCGTCAAAACGAGTCTCATTACCGCTACACAATAAGAAACTACTGTTTTTATAGCCATTCATTTCTCTCGCGCTTCTCTGATGCATAAATCCACCTAAGACTAAATAAAATACAGTGAGTTTGTGCCTCCCTGGGGTGCACGGTGGCAGAGCGGCTAGAGCTTCTGCCTCTCAATAAGGAGATCGTGGGTTCGAATCCCAGACCACCCCAACATCGTGGTTTCGAATTCTGAACCACCCTAACATCACACGATCTCTCTGGGTGGAGTCTGCATGTCCTCCCCGTGGGTTCTCTCCGGGTTCTCCGGCTCCTCCCACCGTCCAAACACATGACTGTGTAGGTTAATTGAGAACTCTAAATTGTCCCTAGTGAATGAATGTGAGAGTGAATGGTTGTCTGTCCTTGTCTGTCTCTGTGTGTCAGCCCTGCGACGAGTTGTCCACTGTCCAGGGTGTACCCCGCCTAAGGCCCAAAGTCACTGGGATAGGCTCCAGTCACCCGCGACCCCTAACGGGAATAAGCGGTAGAAAATGAATGAATGAATGAATGAATGAGTTTGTGCCTCCCTCCCCTCTCCCCCCCGTCTCTCGCCCCTCCTCACCTACAGGAGCAGGTGAAGCACACACAGGTCTCAGGCCTGAGATCATCCCGGACAGTGAACAAAATGCACAGACGCACATGGAGTGCACTGCACGCATGCAAGACGGCGATCAGCATTTTATAAGCCATTCCAAACCCACGGATCAAAGGAATAAAAAGACGCTCCGCACATCCGGCAGCGGTGAACATGACAGGTCCACGTGACAAAAACTGTCCCAGCACAAGCTCCAGTGTGTGAATGGTACAAATATGTATGTGTTCATGCTCACTGGCATTTTAGTTTAGTCTTTATTTGAAGGGACAGTGTACAGAGACATTATGCTCGTAAGACAGAGATGATCTGCACCAGATTCTAGCTAAACAGCTAATTTCCATCTGCAGTCCCTGGGCACAAAAATAAGTTATACAGTGCAAAGTAATATTTAAACTGCACCTCAGGGATAAATCAAGTTATCGGATTGATAAAAATACAAGAAGCAGTAAAGCTTTTTCCTGCCCCCTGCTTTACAAACTCCCCATGTAATGTTAAAGCAGAGTAAAGTAGTCAGAAGACAGACGCAAAAACAAAATGTTTTCCATTGTTTATTTTCCATCGTCGGCAAATGATGCAGCTGGTTTTCCGCCCCGAGACAACAGGGGGCGATGACGGGAGATTCAAACGTCCTGAAAATAACATTTGCAACACCACACAGGCTCACAAAGACGTTTAATTAGGTGTCTTACCTGACGCCGATGCGGAAAATCTTTGCAACGTTTCAAGCATAAATCAAGCTTTAGCCTGAAACTTAACCAAATGATCTGTTCCTAAACCTAACCCTGATCCTAGCCTTACCCTATCTGTGAAAAAAGATGTTCTATAGAATAAACTAAACAACACCTAGTGTTTTAAAGCTGTTAGTATTGCTTTGTTCACTGGTAAATTCAGTTATGCTTGGGTTGTAGAGAGAGAGAAATAAATAATCATGCAAATATGAAATAAAACAAACTATATGTAGCCTACTTACCAAGGCCCAGATTCCCAAACATATGTTTATAAGGCTTTTTAAAGACATTTAATCACTTTAAATAGCATTGAATAGCATAGAAATTTCAAAATAGCAATGTAATTATGATTACAAAGAAATATAAACCTATAGGCCTGTATGTTTGTATGTTCGACCATGTGCACGTACACGCCCCCCCAAGGGACCCAGGGGAAACACTGCATTTCTTTTGTAGGGATGTGCTGAAAACACTTCTTCCCAAACCAATAAGAGTACGAGTACTTCTTCATTTTCATAGCACATTTTAGGAGTCCTAAATGTTTTCATAGTTTATTTGACCTTCACATCTGAATCCGACAGACGGCTGAGGTGATTGTGCTGTCGACAGATAATGTGATCTCTTTCTGCTGCTCTCTGCTCATGTTGTTGTGTGGTTTTGACTTCCATCTGAAAATCGTTTTCAGTCTTCTTTTCAAATTGTTATCAGATGGAATGCAGTCCTTGTTTAGAAAATTTAACCCTGATTTAGACTTGATTTAGACTTAATACTGCGTTATGTTGAATCTTTACAAAATCTTCATTATAATCCAAAGTGTTTGCTACTCATTAACACTTTTGACATTGCATACATTTGTGTTCACCATCTAAAGGTTTGTGGACTGTAAACGTCTTGTGCCCAGTTGCTCCTGTCCCTGCTGTCGTTATATTAAATGTTGAACCTTGTCTGCCTCAGGACGATTCAGAGGAAACCTGTCGGGGAAGAGAGTGGACTTTTCAGGCAGAACTGTCATCTCTCCAGACCCAAACCTGAGGATCGACGAGGTGGCCGTCCCGGTGCACGTGGCCAAAATCCTCACTTACCCTGAGAAGGTACTTAACAGTCAATCAGTAATACTCACCACTTCATAAGATAATTGTAGTTTCATTTTAATCTATTCTCCAACAACTCACTTTAAAATATAGTTTTTGACTTGAACGTCTCAATAATGCGACATTTCTATCGTTCATATTTTTTCACTTAGAAAGTTGCTCATCACATATGACAAATAAGTAATAACAAATCATTTCTCAACCGTAACAAAACCAGGACAAAACCTGGTCTCAAAAAACAGACTAAATCAAGACTAAATCAGGACTAAATCAAGACTAAATCAGGACTAAATCAGGACTAAATCAGGATTAAATCAAGATGAAATCAGGACTAAATCAGGATTAAATCAAGATGAAATCAGGACTAAATCAGGATTAAATCAGGACTAAATCAAGACTAAATCAGGACTAAATCAGGACTAAATCAGGATTAAATCAAGACGAAATCAAGACTAAATCAGGACTAAATCAAGACTAAATCAAGACTAAATCAAGACTAAATCAAGACTAAATCAAGACTAAATCAGGACTAAATCAGGATTAAATCAAGATGAAATCAGGACTAAATCAGGATTAAATCAGGACTAAATCAAGACTAAATCAGGACTAAATCAGGATTAAATCAAGATGAAATCAGGACTAAATCAGGATTAAATCAGGACTAAATCAAGACAAAATCAGGACTAAATCAAGACTAAATCAGGATTAAATCAAGACGAAATCAGGATGAAATCAAGACGAAATCAAGACAAAACCAGGACTAAATCAAGACTAGATCAGGAATAAATCAGGAATAAATCAGGTCAGAACTAGGTCAGACCCAGGACTAAAACCAACCCGGACAAAACCTGGTCTCAGAAAACAAGTCTAAAAAAAAGAGAGTCAACTGGGACTAAATCAGGACTAAATCAGGACTAAATCAGGACTAAATCAAGACTAAATCAAGACTAAATCAGGAATAAATCAAGACTAAATAAGTCTTTAAAAAAAAAAAAAAAGTCTCCAAAAAAAAAAGTCTAAAAAAAAACCAAGTCTCAAAAAAACAACAACAAAGTCTCAAAAAAAAAAAAAAAAAACAAGTCTCAAAAAAAACGTCTCAACTGGGACTAAATCAGGTCAGACCCACGTCAGACCCAGGACTAAACCAGGTCAGATCAAAAAACCAAGTCTCAACCCGGACAAAACCCTCTTCACTGCTCGGCATATGAATTAAATAAAATGATTGCAATTGATAAATTTTCTCCAGCTCAGCGTGTCTCCAAACCTTTTAAAAATAGACGACAAAAAACATGCAAAATTTAGAATACTTGACTTTGATAGAAAACTCACAACAGCTCGCCCTCTGAACGTTCTTTTACCGTCTGGCTTTAGGTGAACAAAGCCAACCTGGAGCTGATGAGGAAACTGGTTCGTAACGGCCCTGATGTCCATCCAGGAGCAAACTTCATCCAGAACCGCTCCACGCAAATGAAACGGTGAGTCCAAACGTCATGATGTGCTTGTGAAAAAGAAGCTGAAAAAGAGCACACTGGCATAACAAAGTCACACTTTATTGCTCATTGTATTATTGTAAACGTATAAACATAACTACGCTCTTACTGCACAGGGTTCAGACTCAAAGACGGCCTATTTCTGGATCATTGTAATACTTCAAGTTTAATTTATATGTCATGTGCATAAAGTTATCGTAAGCGGCACCCTCTGCTGAATAATCCCTGTCTTACACTCAACATTAACATCTACAGCTGAAGCTTTAAATATTAAAATGCAAATGTGCACATCACAGTTGGCAAAGGAATAATTTAAATATTTTATGTAAAGTACTCATTGTATTTCTTGTATGAAAAGTGCTTTGTCTGAGCCAGGACTGAGCCAGGACTGAGCCAGGACTGGACCAGGACTGAACCGGGACTGAGCCAGGACTGAGCCAGGACTGAGCCAGGACTGAGCCAGGACTGAGCCAGGACTGAGCCAGGACTGAGCCAGGACTGGGCCAGGACTGGACCAGGACTGAACCAGGACTGGACTAGGACTGAGCCAGGACTGAGCCAGGACTGAGCCAGGACTGAGCCAGGACTGAGCCAGGACTGGACCAGGACTGGACCAGGACTGGGCCAGGACTGGGCCAGGACTGAGCCAGGACTGAGCCAGGACTGAGCCAGGACTGAGCCAGGACTGAGCCAGGACTGAACCAGGACTGGGCCAGGACTGAACCAGGACTGGGCCAGGACTGAGCCAGGACTGGACCAGGACTGAACCAGGACTGAACCAGGACTGAACCAGGACTGGGCCAGGACTGGGCCAGGACTGAACCAGGACTGAGCCAGGACTGAGCCAGGACTGAGCCAGGACTGAGCCAGGACTGAGCCAGGACTGAACCAGGACTGAACCAGGACTGAACCAGGACTGGGCCAGGACTGAACCAGGACTGAACCATGTCTCAGCCAGAACCAAACCAGGTTTCAATCAGGTCTCAACATCCGGAGCGGCTGCCGCCACATTCCAAACAGGAAGTGACCCTGGAGGCTGTTCTGGCTCTTCTTTCTGAGCCGCCATTCTCTTTCTATTGTGACATCGGTGCCCTTTACTCTGTAACTGCTTCTGTCAAACTCACCATCTGGAACTAAATTGTCCATTTTGACTCACTCCACATGATCCTGGTGTGTTTTTCTCGTTAGGTTGTTCATAAATAAAGTTATTAGCAATGATAACTGACCAATCAGGTGCTTCCTTTTCCAGAGGTCGGTTTTCGCTCGCGTTAGAGACAGATTTGATTGACAGCTAGCGCGGCCATTGTTGCCGCTGTCTCCTCCCACCGAGGGGCGGAAACAGTTAACAACCTCGCTCCTGATTGGCCCGTGTGGTTGCCGTGATACGGGCACTCGGATTTCTAGCTATTCTCCTTATTCCGGACGTTTCCGTGGGTTCTGCCATCTTTTTCCGTTGTAGTTTACACAGGGCAGACGAGCTCAACAGAAAGTAAGTTCTACATGGACTAAAAAGCTATTTTCAGGCCGTGTTGCTGACTTGTTGCTCGTGTTCATTAAACATTTTACACAAATCAATCTACTTTATGTAACATTTTAGCGTCAGACTTTTCCCTCGTTCATTTGTGCAAATACCGTGAGCGTCCCTTTACTACAAGAGTGCGGATCATAGACATTCAAAGAGGCAAAAGTGGGCGGGGCGAAGGTGAATAATTGCTAGCCGCGATTGGTTTCATTTGGCTGGAGCCAAACTCTGTGGGCGACGTCACACTCTGATCGTCCACTTCTTTTACTGTCTATGGGTCTCAACAAGGACTAAACCAGGTCTCAACAGGGAATGAACAAAGACAAAACCTGGACTAAACCATGTCTAAACCAGGACTAAACCATGTCTCAAAAACAAGTCTAAACCTGGACTAAACCATTTCTTAACCAGGACTAAACCATGTCTAAACCAGGACTAAACCATGTCTCAAAAACAAGTCTAAACCTGGACTAAACCATTTCTCAACCAGGACTAAACCATGTCTAAACCAGGACTAAACCATGTCTAAACCAGGACTAAACCATGTCTAAACCAGGACTAAACCATGTCTAAACCAGGACTAAACCATGTCTCAAAAACAAGTCTAAAACAGGACTAAACAATGTCTAAACCAGGACTAAACCATGTCTCAAAAACAAGTCTAAACCAGGACTAAACCAAGTCTAAACCAGGACTAAACCAAGTCTAAACCAGGACTAAACCATGTCTAAACCAGGACTAAACCATGTCTAAACCAGGACTAAACCATGTCTAAACCAGGACTAAACCATGTCTAAACCAGGACTAAACCATGTCTCAAAAACAAGTCTAAACCAGGACTAAACCAAGTCTAAACCAGGACTAAACCAAGTCTAAACTAGGACTAAACCAAGTCTAAACTAGGACTAAACCAAGTCTAAACCAGGACAAAACCAAGTCTAAACCAGGACTAAACCATGTCACATCAGTGTTCTTTTCACACTCACAATGACTGTCTAATGAAAACTTTGATTGCGATTTCCTTCCAGCTTTTTGAAATATGGAAACCGTGAAAAGATCGCGCAGGAGCTGAGGTTCGGCGACGTGGTTGAAAGACATCTGATTGACGGGGACATCGTTTTGTTCAATCGACAGCCTTCTCTGCACAAACTCAGCATCATGGCCCATATTGTGAGTTATCCTGCTGAAGTACTTTAGACAATTGTTATTTCTGCTCTTTTCTTGTGGGAACACGGTGCAACTTGGCAATTAGACGTGTTTTTACAAGAGGACAAGCGACACGAAAGGTGGCAGATTCGCAGAAAAGTTACAGTTTTATTTTTTAAAGATGTACTAAGTGAAATAAAAGTTCATGGGAATACAATTACAGCCCAATCTCTGAATATTTTTAAGACTACCCAGTTTTGGGAAAGACACAGAGTCACTCCGGTTTAAGTTGAAAGTAGCTTTTCTTGAAAAATATGTAGACTTCTTACCCCTCGGTGACTCTGGAATTGTATCGTGAAGTCCTTTTTCAGATTCTAAAGCAAATATCCGTACTTGTGGCTCAATTATGTCATGTTGATATTTCCGACAGCGTTCACAAGAGTCTGTTTGCCTTCTCTCCCCGGACATGTCGCTGGCTCGTCAGATAGTTTGTTAGAAATGGAAAAAATTATCTTTAAATCCTTGGTTTCCTTTGTAAAGTCGTAATCCAAGATTTATAGAGGACAAAAATTGATTTAAAAGCAAAATAAACAGGGAAACAGCTGTAGCAAACAGGAGCAGCAAGGAAAAGCATCTGCACTCTTCAGTAACAGGATTATTATTTTATTTTGGCTTGTTTTTACACGCGCCGTTTTGTCTTATTGCGTTTTATGTTACCTTTGGGCCATTGTGGTTGTTTTTAAATGTTCTCTAAAAGTAAACTTGACTTATTTATATTAATTATGTCCAAAGATGTGTTGTTGATGAGAAAAATTGGAATTATTGGTAGAAATCGGACTAAAGCAATCTTCGATATAGCGGATTGTTATAAATTGCAGCACGCAGTTTTGGGAAAAGAACATTTTATTTTGTTTTTGTCTGTCTAATTATCTCCGGTGGTTTATTAAAGAAACCAAAAAGTTTAATTAACCATTCGCGCAGGGTTGATTATTTTCCAACACTAATTACGAGAAGAAAAGGACAAGACGTTTCAGTTAAGTGACTTTTGCTGCTTTTTTCCCAACAATAAGTTCAGTTTAAACTTGTACTTTATTTATATTTTTGGCCGTTCTATTGTGTTTCTGTGGTAAAATGGTCGCGCTTGTTTCCTTTCTGTTGTATTCTCGTGTATTGTTTGATAAAACAATGTCTCGCTCGTACAAAATGTCAAAATATTTCTCGTTTTTTAAAATTTTTTCTACCAGTTTGTTATCGATATACAGTATGTAGGTTGTCTCTTTGCTTTATTTCGCCTGCCCTGAGATTATTGACGGAAACCAACGTGTGCAAATAATTGATGAAACAGATACATAAAATTAGGGCTGTGCAAGTAATCGTAAATATAATTGTGATTTCAATCATTGCTCTATTCAGTTGCAAAAATCGAAAATACAGTGATAAGAGTGATAAGTGACTCTTTTTGCCTCAAATCTGGAACAAAGACATTTTTCTGAAAACATTACTAATAAATTATATTCAGGCTATACTTTTTCTACAGAATATTTTTGATAATTCAGAAGTAATTGTTGTAATGTCAAGTATTTGTGATTAAAATTTTTGTCATAATCGAGCAGCTTTACATAAAATACACATAATTTGCTCAATAATTATGATACATTTGTTGTGCTGCCAATTATTTTTCTGGAAATGGTTTGTAAAAAAAATAACTTTGGCCATAAAAACGCTCAAGAAAATGGAAATTAATGAACAAAGTATTAAAAGGCGCAGTACCTGACAGTTTTATAAGCATTGACAAATTGTCCATATAAACATTAAACAGAAACGGAGACAATATACTGCCGTGTCTGACTCCATTCGAGACATGAAATGGGGCAGAACTAGAATTTCCCGATGTCACAGACAGGGTTTGTCGGGTGTATCTGTTAGACGAGGCAAATTAAAGGTCCCATAACATGCAAAATCGACTTTTCAGAGGTTTTAACCTTCCTACAGTGCTATTTGGGCCTCGTATGTTGTGCCCAAAGTGGTTTTTTGATTGATTCCCTCATGTTTTCACTAGAGAACTGTCTTTTCCGTCCCCCTCGGCTGAGCAGCAGACGGGGGCTCCTCACTAAGATGACGCGCTCACAAGGATGACGCGGTGTTTAAGCCACGCCTCCGGGAAGAGCGCAGCCGCAAGAATAAAAACAGCTAATGCTAATGCTACACAGTAATTACACGATGGATACGACAGATAGAAGAGTTAGCTTGTTATTTACCAAACGGCAGCGTCCGTCGTCGAGGTCCTGGAGCACGTCAAACTCCAGGTCAGATCCAGGACGTAGGACTCAGCACGACGCACCGTCAGGAGGATAAAATGTTTATTCAGTGTTTGTGTATCGCTGTTTACCGGAGCACACGGCGCATGCACCATCTCCACTCTAGGCTTCGGCACGAGTTGGGCGGGGGAGGCGCGCGAGTTGGGCGGGGGAGGCAGCCTGCTCTCTGTTCGGGGGGGTCAGATCTCAGAGTGAGCCGTTTGCTTTTGCAAGGAGGGGGGCCAGTCCAAGAAATGGGTGTTTTTTGTAAACTGTTATGTAATGGATATTGCACAACGAGAAAATGTATCAACAAAGCCCTTAGAATAGACTGTGTGAAGGGGAAAAGAGCAGAATATGGGACCTTTAAAGGTTCCAGTCATTCGGGTAAAATGTTTTCCCTGGTTTGAGTGTTTAGTAGGGCAGGACGATATGGCCAAACATTTTTATCACGATATTCATCTTATTCCTGAAGTTGCCGTGGGCGCCGCCGTCTTGTTTCCGTTGTAGTTTACATGGAGCAGACGAGCTCAACAGAAAATAAGTTCTACATGGACTAAAAAGACGTTTTCAGGCCTCAGGAAATCGTTGCGTTGTTGACTTGTTCATTAAACATTTTACACAAATCAATCTACTTTATGTAACATTTTAGCGGCGAGACCTTTCCCTCGTTCATCATTAGCTTTAACAGAGTTCTCGTCAAACGGAAGTGCGTTTACAACAAAAGTGCGTATCTGTGGAAAAAAGTGGGAGGGGCAGAATAAGGTGAATAAAAGAGAAGATTTGCGATAACGGTATAATTGACGATATAAATGATTCTAGAGTAAATACTTAACACTGGCACCAATATTTGACTTGTTTAAAGGCGCTTTACCCATTTTCTTTTCATGTTAAAGTAAAATCAGCTCAGGCCTCAGCATCTATTTGGGTCAAAACAGACGCTGTGTGCTGTCTGTGTGCAATTATAGCGCGTAGAACCTTTAAGGATGTTTAATATGTATTTTTTGTGTATGTTTATGTATTTTTTTATGTATTTTGCTTCCATTCCTCGTCTCGACATTGATTTTAAAGCGTTTCTGTCCTTTAGCGATCGTACTTTGCTGCAATATCAGATTCACTTTGCAACTATGAGGAAAATCTACTGCACTTAGAATAATATCGCCATGTTCCAGATTTCATATTGCCCCGAAAGAAAACGACGATAAATCATGAACGATATGATACGGCCCAGCTCTAGCGTTTAGTGCCGGATAGTTGATTGTTTACCCCTTGTATTTTTGGATGAATTTGTTGTAAAGTGTGTCTCGTATTTGCGTCAGTCTTGTGTCTTTTCTCGTCTTGTCGGATTAGTGACTCGCTCCACTTCAATCGATTTCTTCTCCTCCTCCTCAGGCGCGAGTCAAGCCTCACCGGACCTTTCGCTTTAATGAATGCGTGTGCACGCCCTACAACGCCGACTTCGACGGAGACGAGATGAACCTCCACCTGCCCCAGACGGAGGAGGCCAAAGCCGAGGCGCTGGTCCTAATGGGGGTACGTGTTCAGGATTGCAGCCTGTCAGTAAAGCATAGAGCCTTTAAAATGTGACGTCATCAAAATTCCAGAATGAAGGCGACTAGAGGCAAAATGAAGTTGACTGTAGATTTTTCAATGATTCTCTCACATTCGGTCTAAATTCTACTGGTTGTAAGTGTTTATGTTGGGCACAAGCAACGCATTTGAATTTCCAGAGTAGAAAGGTCAGTTAGTTTGCTTTTCCATAACAAACGCTTCAAAAGAATCTAATGTATGGAATAGTATCTAATATATCTCTAGATCAGTGGTTCTTAACCTGGGTTCAATCGAACCCTAGGGGTTCGGTGAGTCGGTCTCAGGGGTTCGGTGGAGCCTCTGCCACAGAGATCAAGATACACATGACTCATCATGTCAATTCGTGATGCCCCGTGAGTTCATGCACTGTGTTGGTTTTGTTATTTGAACAAGGTGATGTTAATGCACGATTGGTTGGGCGGCAGTAGCGCAGTAGGTAGAGTGGGCGCCTTCTGATCCGAAGGTCGGCGGTTCGAATCCCACTCCAGACATGGAGTAGTTGAGTGGTCAGATCCCCTGACCCGCAGGTTGGTGGTGCGATTTCAGCTCCTTCAGATGAATAATGCCGTTGTGTCCTTGGGCAGGACACTTAACCCACCTCGCCCCCAGTGTCTGTATACACTGGTGTATGAATGTGTGAGTGGATGGGTGACTGGTTCCTTGATGTAAAGCGCTTTGAGTGCCTTAAAAAAGGTAGAAAAGCGCTATATAAATGTGACCATTTACCATTTGATTTTGTGCACCAGTAAAAAAAATCATATTTTATTTTTTACTAAAGAAGGGTTTGGTGAATGAGCATATGAAACTGGTGGGGTTCGGTACCTCCAACAAGGTTAAGAACCACTGCTCTAGATAAAATGAAAAACTATAGTGAGCTCAACATTTCTGTGGGTATTTTTCCAGTAAAACCCATAAATCTGGATTGTTCGTTCGTCAAAAATGAGCAGGGACTCTTCCTTCACCCCAGACACTTCCTCCAGCTCCTCGAGGGGGATCCTGAGGCGTTCCCAGGCCACAGAGAGACATAGTCCCTCCAGCGTGTCCTGGGTCTACCCCGGGGCCGCCTCCCGGTGGGACATGCCCAGAACACCTCAGAGGGAGGAGTTCAGGAGGCTCCGGAGCAGAGGCCTGAGCCTCAGCTGCTCCTCTGGACGTGGAGCAGCAGCGGCTCTACTCCGAGCTCCTCCCGTGTGACTGAGCTCCTCTCTGTCTCTAAGGGAGCGCCCAGCCACCCGGAGGAGGAAGCTCATTTCGATGCTTGTATCCACGATCACGTTTTTTCGGTCATTACCCAGAGCTCATGACCAGGTGAGGGCAGGAACGTAGATTGACCGGATCTGCGGTGATGCGGAACGCCTGCGTCACTGCAGACACTGCACCGATCTGTCAATCTCACGCTCCATCCTTCCCTCACTCATGAACAAGACCCTGAGATACTTGAACTCCTCCACTTGAGGCAAGGACTCTCCACCTGGAGAGGGTGGCACAATTATTTTTAACTTAGGTAAAATAACGCAGTAGACAAACCATTCAAAGGAATAGAATTGAACCTTTTTGCAAATTGAACAGATTGTCACAGATTTTGGTCTTTGCCGAACCAAGTTTAGACAAATGTTTTTATTGTCTTGCTTGTCTAGAACAGCAATTAACAGCAAAGACCAATTAAAGCTGTAAAGACCAAATCAGTGACCAAAGACTGCAACAATATGTAAGAGTATGAAAACCTTTTCTATTTCCATTTGACTTGTCCATCTTTGTTGAGTGCAGAATGAATGCAAACTTTTTTTTTTTTCACCTCTCTCTCTACATATCGGCTGGAAAAAACGAACTTGTCCAATCCTGCTCCTAAAGATGTTTTATTCTTTCATTTAATCCACTTCATTCATAGATTTCTCTGGGACATTGTGACTTCAAAGGCCGTTTTCTTAAAATACATTTTTCTTCAGTAGAGGACATAACCAATTAAAGTAGCTCCTACACACACCAAACTTTATAGTTTTGTATGAAATAAAATTTTAACGGAATGTACAAAAGGATTTGTTTATCTAGTTCTAAAACTGATTTATTTAAGTTAAAACACGTAAACAGTGAGGCGAAGTTTGAATTTTAGGCCAATTTTCAGTCTGATCTAGTTTATGTAATAACTAAATAAGAAATTCAAAATCCCAACAATTTTAACCTTTTTCTGTCTAATTTCCAGATTTAAATGTCCCAAATAGGTGCAATTTTGGCCGTTTTACACATAAAAACTCTTATTTCTATATGAACACAATATATAATGACAAACTTGTGTTTTTTTCTTACGTTTATTTGAGTAAACTACAGAAGTTTCAAATTGTTTCCTGTTCACCTGGAGCGTCACACCTCAAATGAACTCTTTACATGGCGTATTTTCCACGTCGCCTGCATATTTGTCACAGCACAATCCATCATGATTATTATGATGGATAATTCTCTGTTTCCGTTACCTCCGGCGTTCCACAATTATCTAAAATGTTAGGTTTCAATCTTTCTTCTCACCAGAAAAGTATCACTGAAAGTTGACCTGGTGACAGTTTCACAAAGGAGCCACTCGTCAAACAGATAACGGCTTCTGTCATGTACAAACTGAAATATAACGGTTATTATCCTGTTCACAGACGAAAGCCAACCTCGTCACTCCCAGGAACGGCGAGCCTCTGATCGCCGCCATCCAGGACTTTCTGACAGGTGAGCGCCAAACGGGGACAAGCTTTTACAGGCAGGAGATATATACAGTGATCCCTCGTTTATCGCGGGAGTTGCGTTCCAAAAATCTTATATTGTCTTATATTGTTTTAATACTTTCTGTCTCTACTGGTCGGTTGCACATGTAACGAAAAGAATTTCCCCTTGGGGATAAATAAAAGTAATTCTGATTCTGATTCTGATTCTGAAAATAACACGCGAAAAGTGAAATCCGTGAAGTAGTCACAGCTTTATTTTTTATTATTTTACAATGCAATACTGAACTATGGAATGAAACCAAAAATCAAAACCTGTTTTAAAGCCCAAAATTTGTTAAAAACAATAATTTTAATATAGTAATACAAGGTTGGAAACATTGTTGTATTTCACAGTCTGTGCCTCTTGGTCCTGACTCCGCTCCGCTGTAGCGTCTGTTTCTACGTTGTCGGCGCAGAGCGTTTCTTCGACATTGTGGGTTTTATCACAGAGAAAAAAATGCAAACGTAAAGTTGGCAGAATGTACAGAAACGAAAACTGTTGACAAGTGAAAAACCAATACAGTACAGCGTCAATATTTTATTTCTAGACAACAGTAAAGCCCCTGAGCCAATCAGGATTCAGAGCACAATGCACTGTAAAAATATCCGCACTGTAAAAAAAAATCCGTGAAGCAGCGAAGCTGTGAAAGATGAAGCGCGATATAGCAAGGGATCACTGTATACAGTATTTCTGGTTTACTTTATGTCCGAATTTCATCATAGTATTCACCTTATTCCGGATGTTTCCGTACGCGCCGCCGTCTTGTTTCCGTTGTAGTTTACACGGAGCAGACGAGCTCAACAGAAAATAAGTTCTACATGGACTAAAAAGACGTTTTCAGACTGACCAGGAAACCGTGTTGTGACTTGTTGTTGCTCGTGTTCATTAAACATTTTACACAAATCAATCTACTTTATGTAACATTTTAGCGTCAGACTTTTCCCTCGTTCGTCATTAGCTTTAACAGAGTTCTCGTCAAACAGAAGTGCGTTTACAACAAAAGTGCAAAAAACAGCAAAAGTGGCCGGGGCAGAATAAGGTGAATAGTCAGGATTAGGGCTGGGTGATATGGCAAAAAATTATTCAGATCTTGATTTCGATTTTATCACGATTCATATTCACTTTGTATTTTTTTAGAGCTGCACCATTTAGGAAAAATATCTAATTGCGATTTATGTTTTGATAATAGGATTCTGTTCAAATTCGCATGTTAAACACAATTTGGTCGCCTTTAGTCGTGTTTTTGTTACGTTCAGCTGTGTCTGTCTTATGTAAACGTATCTTTGTCGTTTCTTGTTGTTTTTAGTTGCGTTTTTGTCTCTCTTAGTCGTGTATTTGTCGTGTTCGGTTGTGTTTGTCATTTAAATGCGTCTTTATCACTTTAATACATGTTTTAGTAGTTTTTTGTTGGTTTTTGTCGTTTTTCGTCACGTTCAGTTGTGTTTATCATGTCTTTGTCACATTTAGTTGCGTTTTTGACGTTTTTAGTCGCGTTTTTGTCACGTTCAGTTGTGTTTGACATATTTAAATGATATGTCCCTGTGACAATCTGCTATTTTTGTGAAATCGTGATTGACTGACTGTCTCTTTAATGCAGCTGTCTGTTCAAACACACTTTTTCTCCTGTTGTTTAGCCTCTGAAGCCTCTGAGCAGATGACTTTATTTACCTCTTAAAGACCAGAGCTGCACAATTAAACCAAATCGCAATTTTAATGGATGCAATTAACAAATCGCAAAGACTGCAATTTTTGAAGTGCAATAAAATGTCTTGCTTTGATTTGAATTAAAACTGCCAACACTGTAGTTTGGATTTGTACAAACAGGAGACAAACGCACCACCAAATGCGCTAAAATGCGTTCAAAAAAACGACAAAGACGCGTTTATATATGACAAACACAACGGAACGTGATAATAATTTTTTGCCATATCGCCCAGCCTCACTTCCGAGCAATTTGCGCCAGCTTTTTTTTTTTTTTTTGCACGGAAAATTGCCACGTACAGTCTAAAATGTGAGATGAAGACGTTCATTCACAGGTACAAAGTTATCTGCTAATTATTTCTGCTCAAGCGTCTGGCATCGCTCGAAAATTAAAAAATAAAAGGGAGTAATGAAAGCCACATTGAAAAGAGAGCACTTAGGCCTTTCAGAGTGATATTTTCAGTCGTTAGGCATTTGTTCTAGCGGTGTTTTGATCCATATTTTAATCTTTTCTCTGGGGCTTTTTACATTGATTTTCTACTAATTGATTGCTTATGTCAATGGAGATAAAATTGTAGGTTTTAATGACAAATGTGAACATGAATCCGCCTTGAGCTTTGTCTGAAATCAATATTGACAAGAATGAGTATATTTTTTATTTGAATTATCATGACAAAAATAAACAAGCCATTTTTTGTTGCAGATTTTGCTTTACTGTTGGATTTAATCTGAAAATTCAAAGAAAAGTCCCGTCAAATCTTGTTAAGAACTTAAAAGTGTGTTTTCTCGTCTTCCTGCAGGGGCCTATCTCTTGACTTTTAAGGACACGTTTTTCGACCGATCAAAAGTCTGTCAAATCGTCGCGTCCATCCTCGTCGGCAAAGATCAGAAAGTGCGCATCACTCTGCCCCGACCTGCAATTATGAAGGTACGTTTCTGTGGACACCTCCACACCAGATATGAGAAAACCTAGATTAGCGCAGTGGTTCTCAAACTTTTTCAGTCGCGACCCCAAAAATAAAAACAGTTCACATTCGCGACCCCCAAACACAAAAATAGGCGACACGCAGAGTAATAACTTAGCCTTGTATCTAATGTTTGATTTTATTTTGAGAATACAGACCTAGAAAAATGACTCTGATCGGCCGAAAATTGAAATCTACGTTTACCACTGCGTTTGAAAGGTGTCGAGCCTTGTTTAAGACTATTGTATCAGTTTTTCCCATCATCTGGAGACCCCTGGAAATCATTTTGCGACCAAGAACCACTGGATTAGAGGTGAAATGTCTGGAACTTAAAACTTCTTTCTGATTCTGAACATTGTTATATAGTTTTCGAATGTTGAAATTTACATCTTCACATCTTCTAACCAGGGCTGGGCACCGTTATTCGATGTGGTAGGGACCGATCGAAAAGGTCTGAGAAGTAGGGCTGTAATCCTTTAGTCGTTTAGTCCCTTGATTTTCAACCTGTGTGCCTTGAGGTTTTCCCAGGTGTGCCTTGAAAAAATATCATATTCATGGATTTAAATTAATAATTGACAATTTTAGTGTGTTTTGAGCAACTTCTTCACAAAAAAAACTGAAAGGTTAACAGCCACCATTGCCAAATTTAAAGAACCAGACACAATGACATACCGTATACAATATTTGCAACCTGAATAACACAGTTTTAGTTGGTGGTGTGCCGCAGAATATTTTCCTCCAAAAAAGTGTGCCATGACTCAAAAAAGGTTGAAACACATTGGTTTAGTCGATCAATCGGTCGATATTGTCTTAGTCGATCAACATTTTTATTAGTCGACTAATTATTTTATGTGAATTAAAAGGATTTACATGGCAAAAACGAGCTACAAAAATAAAAAGTTACGGAGTAAATCATGACTTAATCTAATTTCTGTATCTTGAACCTATAATTACACTGTTTCCTAGCACCTTTCTGTATAAATAGTATAGTTTTGCATGAACTCCTGTACAGTTGTTGTCTTTTGAGTGCAGTTTGGGTCAGCTACTTTATAGTTTTGGTATATTTTGCCCCTTTTAGTCGACTAATCGGTCAATAGGGCAGGTTTTTAGTCGACCAAGAATTTCTTTAGGCGACGACAGCTCCACCGGGAAGCAGTGGAACCAAAAGGATAACGTTCTTTCCTGGGCTTTTAAACTATCCGCATCTAAGAATGAACACTGTGCAGACCGTGTACGCGACTGCTCCCTGCACAAATCAAAGGCACAAACAGTGGGCTTTGTTAGTTGTCAAGGTTCAAACAAAGCACACTGTCTCATATTGCGGTGACAGAAAGATGAAGAAACAGCCGCTCCAGAGTTGCTCCTGTTTCCACCAGAAATTACTGTCTCCAGTGCTTTGTGTCTGAAGTCTGCGTGTTGTGCTTCATTGTAAATCCACATCTCAGTCTGCAGTGTCCTCGTGAAATTTAAACCAAATCAATAAACTTCGCCAAACTTCACCATAATAACCTGCTTTATCCACATAAGACCATAATCTCACTGTTAAAAAGGCCAGGTTATTTGTAATGTAGTAGTTTTAGCACCCCCTAGTGGACACCTTATTACGTTGAGTGTACTTTTATTTTGGCATGTTCAGGGCCACCTAAGTAATTCCACTAGGACCCACGTTTCTAGAAAAGAGAAGAAAATGGACTCATGTTCAGAAAATGCATAAAATGTTATCTGTGCGTGCATTAGCAAGTAAGTCCTTTGATTTTAGGATATATTTCTGTTTATCGGTTGTGTATATGCACATATACTGAAGCTAGCAGGAATAAATTTGAACTGTGCATATGTTATTATGTGTGCTTGTTAGCATTGATAAGTGAAGCACAGTGGAATTAATAATATTGCATATTTATTTTATTTACCGTAAAATTCGGACTATTGAGCACTCCTGAGTATAAACTGCACCAGCCATATTTACAAAGGAAACCAACTTTGTACATAGACAGGCCGCACCTTTCGATAAGCTGCAGGTGTCCACGTTTAACATGAGACATTTACACAGAAGGATGGAACACACAGAGTTTTAATTGAACACATGCCTTTTTCCAAATGGTACCTGTAACACGGCAGTGCATTGAGTCGCTCTTCACTCGGCGCCTCCGACATCTCACCATCGATTCATTGATGACGAGCTCACGTGCAACAGCTCTGTTTCTTACTTACGTTACTTAGTCCATTATTCAAGATCACGTCGTTGGAGAAAGCCACAAGCAGCAGAGCAGAGGACACAGAGATTATCTTCAGATTTACATTATGGACATGGATAAACTTTCAAGAAAAGGTCAAGTTTAAAGACACCGAAGGACACATTTTTACAAACACAGCTGACTTTTAGGAGCAGCTAAATTTCACAACTAACTTTACAAACGCATTTAAATCAAATCAAATCAAACTTTATTTATAAAGCACTTTTCATACATAGCATGTAACACAAAGTGCTTTACAGTGTATATTAAAAACAACAACAACAACAAATACAGATACACACTCATCTATGTGCATACACAGGTATTTACACACACATACCCTAAGGTACAATAGGCTGAGTGCAGATACACCAGTTTTAGTTGTGTTGGGAGTTGAAATGGAAAGGGATACGGTACAGGATCTTACCTCTCCGTCCACAAAGATGGATAAATTGTGGCGTTCTTCTCTGTTTGAGAAGAACGCACAGGCCCATCAGGAGCAGGTGAACCAGCTCACCTCAAGAATAATTGAATTGGAGGAAAGGCAAGGTGTCCAGCGAAAGGGAAGTCTGGCTGAGAGGATGGAGCAAGCCGCTCAGACTGAGGTAGCCCTACAGGACGGCGAGGATCTTCGCCAACAGCTTTTTCAGGAGCAGCTGGCCAATGCAGGAGCTAAAACACTGCAGGCCAGCCTGAGAGCTGAAATTGAGAGGCTCCAAAAGCGACTCAATGGGGAGATCCGCTCTAAAAATGACCATAAAACTTAAATTAAGCGGCTGGAAGCCGAACACAACTAGACGCCACCAGCAACAACAGCAGACCAGCGCCGGTCCCCCTCCTCGGCAGGAGCGACCTCAGAGGCTCCAACTGCTCTTGGATCAGGAAATCCAGTCTCATAAAAGCACCACATCGCCTGTAAAGAGGCCGAAAGATGAGAACAAGCACCTGCAGGAGTCTCTGAAGATTCAGGAGCAGCACTCTGCCAACGCTTCTCGTCAGAATCATCTGAAGAAAGAGAAGCAGAGGTACGACGCGCTCCTGAAGGTCTACAACAGGGAGGTCGAGGAGAGCAACCTGTTGAAGAACAAAATCAACATCCTCACATGCAGGCTGAGGCAACACGACGAGGAAGTAAGGACGCGTGACCAGTTTTGTCAGAGCGAAGTGAGTGTCCTGGACCTGGAGGAAGTGAAAATCTCCGCACAAAAGCTCCACGACCAGTTGAAGAAGGCGGAGCAGGACAAGTTGAAGTACAAAACCCATCTGGATAAGATCTGTGCGTCTCCATGCCAGGCTGAACCAGTTTGGACGCGAGAACAACGATGTCCAACTTCGCCTTCGGAGGTCAAAAGAGCAGCAGCAACGTGACACAGAAATGCATCGCCGTCAGCTGCAAACCGAGCAGGAGAAGTACCAAACCCTTCTGTTGAGCTTGAACGAGACCAAGAAGGCTCAAGACGAGAAGCAGGCTTTGGAGAAGTTGGTGGCGACGCTAAGGTCTGAGCTCAGCCAAGAGAAGAGCAAGGGACGCTCTCAAGTGGAGAAACTCGAGCAGACTCTTGAGCGCGAGCAAAAAGCGTTTAACTTGGCGATAGAGAGACGTTTTGCTGCGCATCAGAGGGTCGCAGCAAAATCCACCTAAAGCCGTCAAAAAACAACCATCCCCCTCCCCTTTCCCCTTAAAACACAAGAAAACACACAGCTCGGGATGAAAGTACGTTGTGCAGATCTGGCCAAAAGGACTGGATCTGCACTGCTTGTCTTCAGGTCGGCTGTTCTCTGCTCCCCCAAAAATTTAACTCACTCATCTTTCTGCCTATTGAGGTATGAATGAGATTAGATGGGAGATTAACTAAATTTACAAAATAAAACTAAAAATTAACAAAAATCAACTATTTTGTGTCTTTTCAATGTGTTTAATTATTCTGATGCTGCACACATTTATTCTTTGGTTCCCATTTTTTAAAATAAATTTAATTATTTAAAATGGTTAGTTTTATTAATTGTTTGAACTGTGATTTTAATTCATTTGTACCGTAAAATTCGGACTATTGAGCGCACCTGAGTATAAGCCGCACCAGCCGTATTTACAAAGAAAAACACCTTACACCTTACGTACATATACAGGCCGCACCTGTCTATGAGCGGCAGGTGTCCACATTTAACATGAGACATTTACACAGAAGGATGGAACACGCAGAGTTTTAATTGAACACATGGTACCTGTAACACGGCAGTGCATTGAGTCGCTCTTCACTCGGTGCCTCTGACTTCTAACCATCGATTCATTGATGAAGCTAATGTGCAACAGCTCTGTTCCCTTCTTTGGCTCCACATCGATTGATTTTAACTTAAAAGCTTCATCATATTCATTTCTTGGTGTGTTTTCTGTGATGATGTTGTGCGTGTGATGCAAACTGACTGTTCTAACACAATCAAACTATTGTTTGCACTCTCTCGTTCACTGGTCTGTTGAACTCTTGCGCTTCCTGCTAAAGCGCCCCTAGAGGCCGTTCCCGTAAAAATACATAAATTAGCCGCATCACTGTATAAGCCGCAGAGTTGAAATTATGAGAAAAAAAGTCACGGCTTACCCCGGGCTCACACAGCACGCACTCTAGTTCCGGTTGCTGTGTCGGAGCGTTTGGTTGCAGTGTGTCGCTCACACAGAGTGCAGTGCTGTTGCTTTGGCCGCCCACAACGCGAGTCCACGAGGGTTCTCTCTCAGTTTGGGAGTTCACACAATAACCAAGTTATTTGTTAAGATTATAAAGTACACAAACTCACCATCCACTTCAAGAACTTCTTCTATTTAGTGCCAGGCATTTTCCATTTTTATGTTATCCCCCTATTATCCTCCTGAGGGTCTCCAATAACAGACCTGATGAGCACACAGGGATACGGGGTCACGTGTGCTGCGCCGTCCCACGTGACTCTGTATCACCGGTTATAACGTTGTATTTACAGCGCGGAGGTTGTAAATTGATGTAAGTTTGTCTCGTCTCACTTTGACAACTTCACGGAAAAGGCGTGCGGTGGGCTCCGGCAAAAATTCAATCCAACGGAAAGAATCCGGAGCGCCGGAGCCCTCCGCTGGCATCGCCGCACTCCACGGTGTGCGGTCTGAGCTCCTCGCACACTTTTACAGTTACAGAAAGGCTGCGGTCACTGCACCGGAGCAGGACTGCATGCCCGGGGTTATAGTCCGAATTTTACGGTTTGTTATCTGTATTTGTACTTTACATAAACCACAGATTAAACATTGTGAAAATGACAAGTTGGCCTAATTATTTTGCAAGTTGACAATAACCTGTTCTAAGTGGACTGCAGCCGATAATATCCCCAAATAATATTTCAATCAGCTAAATTCGTAAAACTCATTAAATGTGGTGTGGTTAAAATCCAGTGTTGATCATCTGCGTCTGGAGTCCACGTGAAGTTGCAGGAAAACTAAAATATTCTCCCATTTTTGCCTTAATCCTCCTTTTCACTCAGGTTAACACGTAATAAAAGCGACAAAAGCACTCAATGTGCAGCGTTGCTCTTGACACAAAATGCCGAATACGGAGAAACTGAAACTTGACCGCGTATCAGTCCAGGTGAGCGGTGGCGCTGTTTCACTTGTTTGCATTGGTTTTGAGTTACAGCTGAACAGACGTCACACAAGTCTGTTTTAAAATAAGTCTTAAAACAGTTCTAACATGCTTATCCATTCATTTACACTCTAAAACATGCAGTTACTGGAAAAAAAACTGTTCAGGAACCAGCACCAAAAAGCAGATGTCGTGAAAGTACTGGTTTTAAGAAAAACGGTACCCAGCCCTCCTTGTAACAGAGTTGTCTTGTGTGTTTCGTAGCCGATGGCCTTATGGACCGGAAAACAGATCTTCAGCCTCATTTTGAAACCGGGAAATGACTGTCCAGTAAAAGCCAATCTGAGGACGAAGGGCAAGCAGTACTGTGGCAAAGGAGAAGATCTGTGCTACAACGACTCCTGTAAGCACCCACCTTTTATATTTACTCAATTTTAAAGCGTGGTACTGTTTTTTTAGAAGGATTATCACAACAGAAAATCAATGGTTGAAGCACATTTTTTAAGGATTTGGTTTCAAAGGTTCATTCTTCATTTCGCGGTAGTTAGAAAAGGTGAAAAATCTGACAAACTGATGACATCGCACTGGGGGGGACAACGGTCATGCATAATTTACACAAAATAAACAACTTTCTTGACCCTTTAAATATCGATTCAACAAAATAAAAGCGTTCACGTGTATTTTTCTTTGTCGAATAAAAAAATCTGTTACGTTAGATGAGTTTTTGTGCACTGTACAGGATGTTTCTTGGTAATTTCCCAGTGTGATGTCATCATTTACAACCAGGAAGTGAAATTAAAAACCTAAAAAAATGGCTAAACTGGGGTAAAATTTGTAAAGATTTTAGCAGAATTTGAAATATATTTATCTTAACTGCATTTTAGTCAAATTGGTAGTCCAACCTGTCAGAGGCACTTTAATTTCTACGTGAGCTGCAACTAATGATTATTTTGGTAATTGATTAATCCAGTGATTATTCTTTTGATTGATCGATTAGTTGTTTAAACGCGAAACACCCGTGAATGAGATTTTTACCAAATTGTACCCAGATAAAGCTGATGTGAAAACTTTTAACAGCATCCTGGTGGAGAATAACTATAGATGAACACGTATTTTAATAAAAAAACTCACAATTAACATGTTTCTTTTTTGTGTGATTCCTGCTCTGTTTGAGTCATAAAATTAAACTTAGTTCGGTTCATAGAATGTTGTGGAGGCTGTGTATTGATAGAGCAGTTAATGATTATTCGATGTAGTTAAACTATTTCTTTAATCGATAAGTTGCGATTAATGTTTATTCGTTTTTATTCAAATCAAAGCAAGACATTTTGTTGTTTGTGGAAGAAATTATTGCACGTTTAATTGTGCAGCTCTGGCCTTTAAGAGGTAAATAAAGTCATCTGCTCAGAGGCTTCAGAGGCTAAACAACAGGAGAAAAAGTGTGTTTGAACAGACAGCTGCATTAAAGACAATCACGATACAACAATTTCACAAAAATAGCAGATTGTCACAGGGACGAGCTCAGCATTCTGTTTTTATCACCGTATCGTCCAGACCTTACTCCAAGTGTGTTTTTGATGACGAAACATTGTTAGGACATGGATAAAAGCTCAAAAGTTAGTAAATTTAGCGTAACATTTTTCCTTTAACCGGGAAAATTACAAAAAAATCTGCCTTTTTCTCCATATTTATTCTCAAAACAGTGCATTTCTTTCAGATGGAAGACGGTGGCGTCTTTGTGATGTATTCAGTTTTTGTGATTTATTTATTTATTTTTTGGCAATACATTGTGCTGCATATTTTAAACCATAAACCAGAACAAAACATGTCAATTTTTCCAGCAAAAGGCTAATTTGTCCATAAACTTTAACCTCCAGCTTGTTATCCCGCCGTTCATGCTGTGAGCCCCTCGTACTTCTCTGTAATTGACCCAGTTTACGGGCCGATTACAGCTGCTGTGGGAGGCGTGGGTCCATACGAGGAAAAGGTCACCTATGGATTTGTCTGTTTTGAGGCGTTAAGCTGAGATCGACAAGTCTGGCTTCATATAACGGTGCACAAGTCTCAGGATTACTGTGGAAATAACAAAAAAACATGTGTATAGTGCCCAGACAACCAAAGAGACATTGGTCAAATCTGTGTTTAAAGTTTTTTTTTTTAATGAAATTGGTTGAAATGGCCATTAAAATCATGTATAGTTTGCGTTCAACTGGAAAGATTTTGATTTTTTTTTTTTTTTTTTTTAAGAAGAAAGAAGATAGGAATAGCATAAATAAAAACTAGGGTGGTCAAAGTTAACACACTTACTTAAATTTATTATGAAATTAACTTAAATTATAGCCAACAGGGGTTGTAAATGGGCAAATTTATTTAGATTTGGGAAATAATCTTTTAACAAATCCTAAAAAAAATTTGCAAAAATACTTTTAGTTTTAGTTTACGTTCCCATAACATGCAAAATGGACTTTTCAGAGGTTTTAACCTTCTTACAGTGCTATTTGGGCCTCGTATGTTGTGCCCAAAGTGGTTTTTTGATTGATTCCCTCATGTTTTCACTAGAGAACTGTCTTTTCCGTCCCCCTCGGCTGAGCAGCAGACGGGGGCTCCTCACTAAGATGACGCGGTGTTTAAGCCACGCCTCCAGGAAGCGCGCAGCCGCAGAATAAAAACAGCTAATGCTAATGCTACACAGTAATTACTACATGATGGATACGACAGATCGAAGAGTTAGCTTGTTATTTACCAAACGGCAACGTCCGTCGTCGAGGCCCTGGAGCACGTCAAACTCCAGGTCAGATCCAGGACGTAGGACTCAGCACGACGCACCGTCAGGAAGATAAAATGTTTATTCAGTGTTTGTGTATCGCTGTTTACCGGAGCACACGGCGCATGCACCATCTCCGCTCTAGGCTTTGTCGCGGGTTTGGCGGGGGAGGCGCGCGAGTTGGGCGGGGGAGGCAGCCTGCTCTCTGTTCGGGGGGGTCAGATCTCAGAGTGAGCCGTTTGCTTTTACAAGGAGGGGGGCAGTCCAAGAAATGGGTGTTTTTTTGTAAACTGTTATGTTATGGATATTACACAACGAGAAAATGTATCAACAAAGCCCTTAGAATAGACTGAGTGAAGGGGAAAAGAGCAGAATATGGGACCTTTAAAGAAAGACCTCAACAGAAGGTCATTGTGCGATTAATCGTGATTAATCATGTTTCAAAAGTGGGATACTCTGATTCTTTTTTAATCCATTGATAGCACTAATAAAAACTAAATAATAATAGTGCAAATTATGATATCAGCTCAAAATGATGTATCCATGTTCATAATAACAAGACTGACTATATAATATGCTCTTGTCATTAATTATTAGGCCTTTATTGTCATATTTTTGACAAATATCCGTGTATCTGACCCAAACTGCATTCATTAGACTGTAACTACATAGGAGTTCATACAAAAATAACAATTTACACAGAAAAGTATTAGTAAACAGTGTATTTATTTGTTCTCCAAATTCTTATGCTGACTCACTCCACATCTTCTCATTTTTGATATTTTTGCCACATAAATTAGTTAAAAGCAACTAAAATAATTAGTCGACTAATGAAAATGTTGTTTGACTAAGTTGCTGTAGTCACGTTTGTGTTGCTTTTAGTGCTGTTTTTGTTGCATTTTTGTTGCTTTTAGATGCGTTTTTGTTGCTGTCGTTACATTTGTGTCGCTTTTAGTGACGTTTTTGTCACTTTTTAGTGGCGTTTATGATCCTTATGGTTGTGTTTGTGGGGTGCACGGTGGCAGAGCGGTTAGAGCTTCTGCCTCTCAATAAGGAGATCGTGGGTTCGAATCCCAGACCACCCCAACATCACAGGCTCTCTCTGGGTGGAGTCTGCATGTCCTCCCCGTGTTACCGTGGGTTCTCTCCGGGTCTGGCTCCTCCCACCGTCCAAAGACATGACTGTGTAGGTTAATTGACAACTCTAAATTGTCCCTAGTGAATGAATGTGAGAGTGAATGGTTGTCTGTCCTTGTCTGTCTCTGTGTGTTTGCTGCGACGAGTTGACCACTGTCCAGGGTGTACCCCGCCTAAGGCCCAAAGTCACTGGGACAGGCTCCAGTCACCCGCGACCCCTAACGGGAATAAGCAGTAGAAAATGAATGAATGAATGGTTGTGTTTGTGTTGTTTTTCTGTCGCTTTTTAGATGGTCAATGATCACATTTTTATACAACGCTTTTCCACCTTCGAGGCACTCAAAGCGCTTTACATCAAGGAACCACTCACTCATTCACTCACACACCAGAATGCACAGACAGGACGTTTATGTTGAGAGCGGGATTCAAACCGTCGACCTCCGAATCAGAAGATGATCCCTCTGCCAACTGAGCTACTGCCACGTTTTTGTCGCTTATAATTGCGTTTTTGCCCATTTTAGTCGCATTTTTTTGCTTTTAGTGAGGTTTTTGTTGCGTGTGGTCACGTTTGTGAGCCTTGTAGTTGAGTTTTTTGTCGCATTTTTGACTCTTTTAGACGCGTATTTGTCACTTGTAGTCACTTTTTTGTTTTTAGACACATTTTTGACACTTTGTCGCAATTGTTTCTGAACATACTTCTAAACTAAACTACAGAGTCCGCAGTTTTGATGCAGCATAAAACAGGACATTTTGTTGTTTGTGGAGGAAACTATTGCACTTCAAAAACTGCAGCCTTTGCGATTTACTAATTGCGTCCATTCAAGCTGCGTTTTCGATTCGATTTCGACCAATTGTGCAGCCCTAATGGGAAGTTTGCAATTTGATAATCACGACCATTTCACTCCTTAACCTTGTGCACTGTGTACATTCATTTTCACCTTCAGAAATAGCCACTCTTAGTCATACTCTCACACTCTCGAGGTGGAAGTTAATTGCTTGTGCTCCCGTCGTTCTCTCTGTCTCTTAAGTGTCCCTCCTGTCTCTGTTTCCAGTCGTGGTGATCCATAACAGCGAGCTGATGTGTGGAAGCCTGGACAAAGGCACGCTGGGCTCAGGCTCCAAAAACAACATCTTCTACATCCTCCTGAGGGACTGGGGACAGCTGGAGGCCGCCAACGCCATGTCCCGCCTGGCCCGCTTGGCTCCCGTCTTCCTGTGTACGTCCCGTTGTATGAGTCACATCGTTAGGGCTGTGGTAGGGCGACTGAAGACCTGCTTTATCGACCGATTAATCCAGTGTTTTTCAACCTTTTTTGGGTTGTGGCACACTTTATGGGTTTAAAAGCTACCACGGCACACCAACTTCTACAAAAACATTACCGAAACAGACCATTTAGTTATAAAATATGGTACATAACAAGCCAGCTAATGTTTGTGCCTCTGTCTGGTTCTTTAAATTTGGTAATAGTGATGGTTTTGTGTTATTTTTTTAGTGCAGAAGTTGCTCAGGACACTTCAAAAAAGTAAATTAGTCAACTACTTCCACATTTGTCAATCTGTGAACTCAACTGGACATTTTTTCAAGGCACAGCTGACAAAACCTAAAGGCGCACTAGCGTTCCCCAGCACACTGGTTGAAAATCAAGGGATTAATCGACTAAAAGGGGTGTGTGTGTCAAAAGTAAATCAAAACTATGAAGTATGTCCATGTTTCTGAGCCAAACTGACCTCAAAACACCACAACCGCAGATTAAACTCATGATTCACTCCAAAATCTTCAGAAAACTCAAAAATCTTCTCATTTTTGCTTTTTTCGCCGTTCAAATGTCTTAGATAAGATAATGTGCTAATAAGTGTTTGAGTTAAGTATTATTTATCTTATTTTTTGTATATTTTACCATCTTAAAGTAAGATTTGCCAATGGAACAAGCTTTTTTCTTCTTCTTTCAAACGCTTCTTTTACTTGTTCTTGTTTTAATTAAAGCAAGACATTTTATGCTTGTTCCATTGACAAGTCAAAGACCGTCAGTCAGAATATCCTCAAATCAAGATAATTAATGCTTATTTTGAATACTTACTCATTTAGTATCTTATTTAAGATTATATTTTTAAAATTTTAATCTAGATAAAATATATGGTTGACTAATAAAAATGTTGGTCGACTCAGACGCCATCAAACGACTAAAGGATTTAAGCCCTTTTTGGATTCCAAAATCTTCAGCTAACTCACTCCATATCTTCTTGTTTTTGCCAAATAAATCCTTTAAATCCTAAATAAAATGATTAGTCGACTAATGAAAACGTTTGTCAACCAAGACCCCATCGACCGACTGAAAGGGCTGAGGCAAAAAAACTATGAAGTATCCACGTGTATTTGACCCAAACTGCATTTGAAAGACCACAAGCGCACAAGAGTTCATGCATGATTATTTAGACAGAAAAATGCCTGTTTTCAATACAGTAGTAAACAGTGTATTTATTTGGTAGAAGTTGGATTAAAATCCATATGACAGGTTAGACGTCACAGTTCACTAAAACATAGTGAACGGGATTATATTTAATATTTTATTAAGCATTTGTCCTGTTTGTCTCCAGTTTGACATTTTTCGTAAAGTTTATAATGTCACTGTCTCCATACTATTCGTCCCGGAAATACGATTCGTCCAGAAGTCCAATTGCAAGCATGCGCAGTACGAAATAAAGTATAAAATATTTTTTTACGGTGGTGTTCTTTTTATATTATGTAAAGTTCCAATCTTTGTATTTATTCTATACAAGGAAATACCGTTTTTATATTTATTTATCACTTTTGAAGTGTTAAACCGCAGGTGTTCGCTACGCAGTTGTGTAGTGACGCATTCAAGGAAATGGAAAGATATACGAATATAAATAATTATTTTTATTGTTCAGATTTGTTTAGATACTTTAAGGAAAAATATTAGAAAAATGTATTAAGATAAGATTTCTATAACGACCTGTAATGAAGAGCTGCAGCTCTGAGCATGTGCATCGATGACGTCAAAGTCAGAGGGAGATTTACATTTTAAATCGCCTCTGATTTTGTTTGGCACCGGCAAAATGGATCAGTGCGTGGTGTATCAAGCTCTTCATTACAGGTCGTTATAGAAATCTTATTCCATATAAATAGAGCAGAAAAACGTGGTCCTTATCTTAATACATTTTTCTAATATTTTTCCTTAAAGTATCTAAACAAATCTGAACATTCAAAATAATTATTTATATTCGTATATCTTTCCATTTCCTTGAATGCGTCACTACACAACTGCGTAGCGAACACCTGCGGTTTAACACTTCAAAAGTGATAAATAAATATAAAAACGGTATTTCCTTGTATAGAATAAATACAAAGATTGGAACTTTACATAATATAAAAAGAACACCACCGTAAAAAAATATTTTATACTTTATTTCGTACTGCGCCTGCTTGCAATTGGACTTCCGGACGAATCGTATTTCCGGGACGAATAGTATGGTGACAGTCACTTCATGGTTGAACATGAGCAGCAAATATGACACAGTTAGAGGTAATTCTACAACTGTTACCTAGCAACCATTTTGAAAACAATGGCCAAAATCCACATACATTACACAATAGTCATGATTTGACAAATAATAATCCCTGATAACACCTTTGTTTTGTTGAATGACCGTTTAAACTGTCAGAAAAATGTGTCAGTCGAGCGTTAACTGTCTATTTATTTTCAATGGTACGTCGCTTTTTGATGACATCACAGAGGAATTCTGTTTTAGAACTCAGCACTACTTCCTGTCATTTTAAACTTTTACTTTTCAAAATTTCTTCCCAAACTGCAACTTCACAGATGTAAAACTATGATAAATGTTTACCACCAAACTAAAACTAAACCAAAAATGAGAACCTGTCACATAGACTTTAAACTCATGATTCACTCCAAAATCTTCAGCTAATTCACTCCATTTCTTCTCGTTTTTGCCAGATAAATCTTTTTAATCTACATGAAATAATGAGTCGACTAAAAAAAAAAACAATTCGTCGACTAAAACACCATCGACCGATTAATCGACTAAACGGCTAAAGCCCTACACATCTGTGCTCAATTGTACACATTTCATTTTCTTTGGGGTTTACGGTTTAGCCAGGGCTCGGTTCCTGCAAAATTATTATTATTAGTTTAAAAAATATATTAATCCATTTTATTCTTACACCAACGGAGAATTCTATGGATTTATGGATGATTATTTTCAGCCGTGATGGAAAATCCTGAAGGCAATCTATCATTTTGACCGGTTGAAACTCAAGCAATTTGCCCAGGCCCCTGTCATTTACATAAACTGTCGACATAACTTACACTTCAAATAACGTGGTGCAGAATTTCAGCTTTTACCGCTGTATTTCTTGGACACATTGAGCCCGGGCCGTCAACGTCAATGTCAGAGTTTATTACCAAAGCACATTCACAACTTTGAAAGCCCAAGGGCTGTACAACCGAGTTAAATAAATGTACTAAAATAAAAAACACTTTCTCCAGAGCGCCAATTCAATTTGTTTTTTACTATATATAAAAAAAATTTGTTGTAAAACTTCAGGTGCCAATTTATGATAAGATAAGATAAGATAAGAGATCCTTTATTTGTCCCACGATGGGGAAATTCCACTGTTGCAACACAGTTTAGGACAGGAATGAAAGAAATAGGCGCATGCAATAAAATAAACATGGTAATAAAAAAATACAATATAAAGTACAAAGTATAGGGCAGAGGGGGGCAAACTAAGGCCCGGGGGCCACATGCGGCCCTTTTGGCATTTTGATCCGGCCCGCAAAGCATTCAATAAAAAATTGTATGAGTTAGGTGTGGTGCATTTGTCATTTTATAGTTGCCTGAGCAGCTGCTTGTTCATTAAAAATCAGTTTTGAGAACAGCCACCACTAGAATAACACCAAACTTTGATGCATTGGATAAAAGGAGTGATCAACTGCACTGTTCCCACTAAATAAAGGTAATGATTTTTGCTATTCTGTAGTAATTTTTTGTGTATTTTAGGCATTAAGTCTATGTGTAGTAGAATGTGTGTAAAATGGTCCGGCCCCCAGGTAAGTGTAAAAATCCAATGTGGCCTTTGCGTCAAAATAATTGCCCACCCCTGGTATAGGGTATAAAGTGCACACTCTTTAATTTAAAGCAGGGGTTCCCAAACTTTTCTGGCTGGGACCCCCAAAGTATCCATGCAACCGACTCGGGACCCCCAGAGCGAAATGAAAAATCATTTTATGTGTCAAAACATGTTAAATCAGGTTTAATATTGGTTATTTGAATAGTGTATTATCTTATTAAATCCTATTTCACCAAAATATACTGGGTTTAGTTTAGAAAATAGAGCAAATACAGTGTCATATTAATTAAAATTAGATCTTGAAATCATCTCGTGACCCCCAGCTCACCCCTTGCGATTTTTTTTTTCTTTTTTTTTAAACTTTTAACCATGTTCTTGCAATGTTCCGTCATCAAAAACACGCCTGGAGTTGCATTTAGCTTCATTCACGCAAGTTTCATGAATCCTGGTTAGAAAATCCTCTCCCTCCGACAAAAGTCAAAAACACTGTTAAAATCCCTCGATCTGTGACGTTTTTTCCGATTTTCGACATCACTTATCCGAGAATCTTCCGCCGTTTTAATCATCGCCAGACTCGCTCTAAACATTTCTGCCACCTAAACATGACTGTAACCGCGTGATAGCTTAGCACGGTGTTTCCCATCCAGGGGTACGCGGACCCCAAGGGGAACATGAGGGGTTAGGGGGTACTTGGAATGGAATGGAGAAGAAATTCAGTTTTATCTGAATAAAAAGTGTCATAGTTGTAAATTTAGCACCTTTTTGGAGCATCTTGGACCATAAATATTCATTCATTCATTCATTCATTTTCTACCGCTTATTCCCGTTAGGGGTCGCGGGTGACTGGAGCCTATCCCAGTGACTTTGGGCCTTAGGCGGGGTACACCCTGGACAGTGGCTAACTCGTCACAGCAAACACAGAGATACAGACAAGGACAGACAACCATTCACTCTCACATTCATTCACTCGGGACAATTTAGAGTTGTCAATTAACCTCCACAGTCATGTCTTTGGACGGTGGGAGGAGCCAGAGAACCCGGAGAGAACCCACGGTAACACGGGGAGGACATGCAGACTCCACCCAGAGAGATCGTGTGATGTTAGGGTGGTCCGGGATTCTAAACCACGATGTTGGGGTGGTCTGGGATTCGAACCCACGATCTCCTTATTGAGAGGCAGAAGCTCTAGCCGCTCTGCCACCGTGCACCCCACCATAAATATAATTAAAACAAAATAATATAAGAGTAATAATTGACTATATTCAACTAGTAAACAGATTTATTTTCCCGAAACTCAAGTTAAGGGGTATTCAGAGTGTTAAACACAGCTTAGGGGGTACGTGAGACAAAAAAGGTTGGGACTCAATGGCTTAGCATATCAAACCATCGTATGTACAGATGTGCAATTGCCTCTTCAGCCAGTAGATGGAGCCACCGCACTATTAACCACAAGTTAATATGGCAACTCTCAAGGCAGTGATGAAGTTATATTATTCTTTGTGAACTGTAAAATGTGCGTCAGTGTTGTGTGTAAATTAGGGATGCACGTTTTCAAATTTTTTGTTTAACCGATCGTTGGAACGCTTCACGGTCAATAATTGGTGAAGTGGTTGTGTTAACGCTGCTCTTTTCTGTTGTAGTTTTTGTTACTGAACGAGTTATTTTAGACGTCGGTGCATCACGAGAGAAAACACAGAGCAGCGACAGCAACAAGCATTTAAACAGTACAACAAGATGCACTGTTAAAGTAATAATGAATACAGCACTCTTTTAAAGTCGTCGATAAAGTCGCTAACGTTAGCCGCTTACCTTTAGCTTGTGAAGGTAAACATCGACAGCTTTTCATCTGAGGCAAAAAGCTGTCTGTTTTCTCACCAGCGTGAAATCCAAGTTGAATAAATGTCAGATTAGTTCATAAAGACTGCAGTGTCTCAGGTTTGCTCCGTCTTTGAGATAACTCCACTATTTTGAAATTGTCAGCACTTGTTTTCACTCAGATGCTACAGTCCATGAATGTCTCTCGGGCGCCCTCTGGTGGTGCAATTGTGTATTACAACATCGTAAACAAGGCAGAAAATGAAACATGTTAACCGGGCCCTAGCTCTTCACTCGGTTTAGTCACGGTTAATCGGTCAACCATGGACACTCCTCGCATAAATTATTTCTGTATTTTCAATGGTCGCTTTTTGATGACATCACAGAGGGATTCCGTTTTAGAACTCAGCACTACTTCCTGTCATTTTACACTTTTATTTCTCAAAATTTCTTCACAAACTGCAACTTCACACATGTAAAACTATGATTATTTACCACAGGTGCCCTCCCACCAAACTAACTCATAATTATAACATCGTGAGAACCTTTTATAAAGTTTTCTAAGCTTAATAAAGGACATATTCCTAGTCCGCAGCAGTTTTATTTCAAGGCTTTTACATTCAAAACTAAATGCGGGCACTGTACCATTTTCTGTGGTGGCCGTGGGAGCAGACAGGTGCTGCTTTGGTGAGTGCATTTGGAGCCCGGCAATTTAACTTTGTCGAGGCCATTACTTTGCACGGCTCTCTGTGAAGGAGCGACCTCTCAGACCCCACATGCAATCTTTTAGTTCAATGGTCTCGCACCAAACAACAAATGCTATTCCATTTGGATTTTATTTGCAATATCTGTGTTTGGCGCCCGATGAAAAGTGGGCTTCTGTTCAAAGTTCACATTTTTAACACGACCAGAAGAATTGACAAAAGCACTACAGTGATCCCTCGCTCTATCGCGTTTCATCTTTCACGGCTTCGCTGCTTCACGGATTTTTTTTACAGTGCGGATATTTTTACAGTTCGGATATTTTTACAGTGCATCCACTGAACTTCAGCGCACGCACAAGAACGGGACCCTTTGACGAGTCGTTCGTTGCAGTTCTCAAATATAATCGAAGGTGGCATATCAGTTTATAAAAATCTTCTTGCTCAGAAAAAGAAAGAGCGCCAACAACTCCCCATAACAATGTTCTTCTCTCGGAGAAAGACTCCAAGACTGCGCCTTCAGTAGAAAGAGACGCTACAGCGGAGCGGAGTCAGGACGAAGAGGCACAGACTGTGAAATACGCCAGTGACAATGTTTCCAACCTGGTATTACTATATTAAAATGATTGTTTTAAACAAATTTTGGGCTTTAAAACAGGTTTTGATTTTTGGTTTCATTCTATAGTTCAGTATTGCATTGTAAAATAATAAAAAATAAAGCTGTGACTACTTCACGGATTTCACTTTTCGCGTGTTATTTTTGGAACGCAACTCCCGCGATAAACGAGGGATCACTGTACACGAAATATGAACGACAAACTGAAAGAAGATGTGTTTCAGGAGGTTTTTGACACACTTTGTCCAAGTTTTGTTACTGTCAGTAGTGTTTTTTTTTGTCATTTTTGGTGATGTTTATGTCGCTTTTAGTCAGGGTTTGTCGCTTTTAGTCAGGGTTTGTCGCTTTTAGTCAGGTTATTGTCGCTTTTAGTCTCATTTACATCGCTTTCAGATGCTTTTTCTTCGCTTTTAGTCATGTTTTTGTTGCTTTTAGTCGCGTTTGTCGCTTTCAGATGCTTTTTCTTTGCTTTTAGTCACGTTTTTGTCGCTTTTAGTTATGTTTGTCGCTTTCATACACTTTTTTTGTCGCTTCTAGTCACGTTTTTGTCGCTTTTAGTCAGGTTTTGTAGCTTTTAGTCAGGTTTTGTCGCTTTTAGTCAGGGTTTGTCGCTTTTAGTCAGGTTATTGTCGCTTTTAGTCTCATTTACATCGCTTTCAGATGCTTTTTCTTCGCTTTTAGTCATGTTTTTGTTGCTTTTAGTCGCGTTTGTCGCTTTCAGATGCTTTTTCTTTGCTTTTAGTCACGTTTTTGTCGTTTTTAGTCAGGTTTTGTCGCTTTTAGTCATGTTTATGTCGCTTTTAGTCAGGTTTTTGTCGCTTTTAGTCAGGGTTTGTCGCTTTTAGTCAGGTTATTGTCGCTTTTAGTCTCATTTACATCGCTTTCAGATGCTTTTTCTTCGCTTTTAGTCATGTTTTTGTTGCTTTTAGTCGCGTTTGTCGCTTTCAGATGCTTTTTCTTTGCTTTTAGTCACGTTTTTGTGGCTTTTAGTCAGGTTTATGTCGCTTCCAAAGGCTTTTTTGTCGCTTCTCGTCACGTTTTTGTCGCTTTTAGTCAGGTTTTGTCGCTTTTAGTCAGGTTTTGTCGCTTTTAGTATCATTTACATCGCTTTTAGATGCTTTTTCTTCGCTTTTAGTCATGTTTTTGTCGCTTCTAGTCACGTTTTTGTCGCTTTTAGTCAGGTTTTGTCGCTTTTAGTCAGGTTTTGTCGCTTTTAGTCAGGGTTTGTCGCTTTTAGTCAGGGTTTGTCGCTTTTAGTCAGGGTTTGTCGCTTTTAGTCAGGGTTTGTCGCTTTTAGTCAGGTTATTGTCGCTTTTAGTCTCATTTACATCGCTTTCAGATGCTTTTTCTTCGCTTTTAGTCATGTTTTTGTTGCTTTTAGTCGCGTTTGTCGCTTTCAGATGATTTTTCTTTGCTTTTAGTCACGTTTTTGTCGCTTTTAGTCAGGTTTTGTCGCTTTTAGTCAGGGTTTGTCGCTTTTAGTCAGGGTTTGTCGCTTTTAGTCAGGTTTTGTCGCTTTTAGTCAGGGTTTGTCGCTTTTAGTCAGGTTATTGTCGCTTTTATTCTCATTTACATCGCTTTCAGATGCTTTTTCTTCGTTTTTATTAATGTTTTTGTTGATTTTAGTCGCGTTTGTATCTTTCATATTCTTTTTCTTTGCTTTTAGTAACGTTTTTTTGGCTTTTAGTCAGGTTCTGTCGCTTTTAGTCAGGGTTTGTCGCTTTTAGTCAGGTTATTGTCGCTTTTAGTCTTGTTTACATCGCTTTCAGATGCTTTTTCTTCGCTTTTTGTCATGTTTTTGTTGCTTTTAGTCGCGTTTGTCGCTTTCAGATGCTTTTTCTTTGCTTTTAGTCACGTTTTTGTCGTTTTTAGTCAGGTTTTTGTCGCTTTTAGTCAGGTTTTTGTCGCTTTTAGTCTCGTTTACATCGCTTTCAGATGCTTTTTCTTTGCTTTTAGTCATGTTTTTGTCACTTTTAGTTATGTTTGTCGCTTTCATACACTTTTTTTTGTCGCTTTTAGTCACGTTTTTGTCGCTTTTAGTCAGGTTTATGTCGCTTTTAGTCAGGGTTTGTCGCCTCAGGGTTGTCGCTTTAGTCAGGTTTTGTCGCTTCTAGTCACGTTTTTGTCGCTTTTAGTCAGGTTTTTGTCGCTTTTAGTCATGTTTATGTCGCTTTTAGTCAGGTTTTTGTCGCTTTTAGTCAGGGTTTGTCGCTTTTAGTCAGGTTTTGTCGCTTTTAGTCTCATTTACATCGCTTTCAGATGCATTTTCTTCGCTTTTAGTCATGTTTTTGTTGCTTTTAGTCGCGTTTGTCGCTTGCAGATGCTTTTTCTTTGCTTTTAGTAACGTTTTTGTCGCTTTTAGTTATGTTTGTCGCTTTCATACACTTTTTTTGTCGCTATTAGTCATGTTTATGCCGCTTATAGCTCCGTGTTTTGTTGCCTTTTTTATTTGCGGTTTTGTAACTATTTGCCTGTGTTTTGTCAGTCTCTTGTTGCATTTTTATCAATTTAGTCACATTTGTCAGTTTTTAGCCTCGTTTTTGTCACTGTTGGTCACATTTTATCGCTTTTAGTTGCTTTTTAGCTGCTTTTGGTGATAGGGCTGGCTGGATTCATGTGTCAAAACAAACAATTTCATTTTTTCCCTCATTTGGATTGATCACAACTTTTAAATTATAATTATTTTTTGCCTTATTAAAAACAGTGTTGCAGTCTGTATTCCTTTTGTGAACATAAACAGCACAGACTTTTAATCAGTGCCTTTTAACGCAATAAACAGTCACATTTCTTCCTTCAAAGTCTGACCTCTGCTCCAAACCGCACGCTTTTTCTGATGGGATCGACCGAACCTTGATCTTGAATACATTTTGATTTTAATCGCACAGCCTTTTCTAAATGAACCATGTAAATAAAATAGCTGAAATAAATCCAGTGATGAATACATATTGCCCATCTGTCTTTTCCTTCAGTTCTCACGGTGGTGGATCTGCAAAAAGTCTATCACAAACCCAATATCTTTCAGGTTTGAGTCGGATATAGACTGTTTACCTCAAAGGACACAGCACCCGTGGCTTGACTTTGATCTCAAAAACACGTTTGAAATCCTTTGAGAAAATGTCATGTTTAATCTAAGTGTGTATTTCACAGCGAACCGAGGCTTCTCCATCGGGATTGGGGACGTGACTCCGGGTCAGGGGCTGCTCAAGGCCAAACAGGACCTGCTGGACGACGGATACACCAAATGTGACGAGTACATCGAGGCTTTGCACACGGGAAAACTGCAGCAGCAACCGGGCTGCACCGCGGAGGAGACTCTGGAGGTAAACCTGGCACACGCTGTTGGAACAAGTTATATTCATGCACTTCTGATCTGGATACAACTGCTTCTGTTTACGTTCTGTGCTGTTTTAAGTTATAGTGAGCCAAAGATTAATTTCAGAATCAGAATTGGTTTATTGCCGTTGTCAGTGATCAAAATTCACAAACATAGGAACTTGCTTCGGCGTAAGGTGCAAGATAAAGCAATGAATAAAATATATAAAATATGCATGCATAAGATTAAAATAAAATAAAATAAAGTAGACTAAGATAGACTAAGACTGTACAGTGATCCCTCGTTTATCGCGGGAGTTGCGTTCCAAAAATAACACGCGAAAAGTGAAATCCGTGAAGTAGTCACAGCTTTATTTTTTATTATTTTACAATGCAATACTGAACTATGGAATGAAACCAAAAATCAAAACCTGTTTTAAAGCCCATAATGTGTTTAAAACAATAATTTTAATATAGTAATACAAGGTTGGAAACATTGTCACTGGTGTATTTCACAGTCTGTGCCTCTTGGTCCTGACTCCGCCCCCTGTAGCGTCTGTTTCTACTGAAGGCGCACGAGTCTTTCTTTAGTTGTTGGCGCTCTTTCTTTTTCTGAGCAAGAAGATTTTTATAAACGGATATGCCACCTTCGATTATATTTGAGAACTGCAATGAACGACTCATCAAAGGGTCCCGTTCTTGTGCGTGCGCTGAAGTTCGGTGGATGCACTGTAAAAATATCCGCACTGTAAAAAAAATCCGTGAATCAGCGAAGCCGTGAAAGATGAAACGCGATATAGCGAGGGATCACTGTATACAGAAATGGACAGTAGTGCAAATGTAGCAGTGCAAATAGACAGCTCTTTTATAATATGTTCTTAAAGTGGCAGGTGTTATAAAGGTGTTTCCACTTTGGTATAATATAATTTACATTAAAGCTAATAGCTTCTAATCTATAAATACTGCAAACAGTGCAGGTTTTCACAGGCAAACACCCACACACACGCTTGGCTACTGCAGTGAACATTAAATACTATATTGTCACAGTTAGGGGTGAAATTGGGACAGGTAGTGGGACATAGTGGCAAGGACTAAATTAAATAATCTGTATAATAAACATTTTTAGAAATGAATATACTGCCTTTTAATCTATAATAAATAGTTACTATTAGCTGAGGCAGTATTGTGCTTAGGTAGTTCTCGCAAAGGCAACAGATAATGTAAAGAGATTAAATAATAATTATTTACTATACATAAATTGTGACAAAAAGCTAAAGTTATCATGCTCCATAAATTGTGGTTTTCAACACAAGCCACTTTTATTTTCTGGCTTTTCAAACCACATCAGCTGTCTGGTCCTCTTTTATAAATAGATTGCTTTATATTTTTTGTGTTTATTTTATTGTACTTCTGTTATTGTAAACTGAGCGTTTAGTCCTTTTGTTGTTTATAAATGCCACTCTGTGTCTGTGAAAATAACAGGTTTGTCAAATGTGCTATATGAACAAAGTGGATTTGGATTTTTGTGTAGATTGGCAGCTGCAATTTCGTCCGCTGTCACTTGCCTCTGCTAAATGAACTGCTGCAGCGCTGAGAGAAACCTGTCAAACTTACAAAGCGTGAGATGAATCCAAGCTATTATTTTTATTATGCAGGTGAAAACCCAAGGGAGTTTTGATTCTTAAAGGTTGAATAGAGGATTTCGGGCAACAAATCAGAATCTCATTTCCTGGTGGGTAGCACAAGTAACTGGTCGGCTCAGGTGTCAATCATTCTCTGGTGCTAGTGCCCGCCCACAGGCTCGTCCAGGGGAAACGCTCGCTCCCCTGGCCGCGCATGCGTGTTTGATATGCTAGTGTGTTTATGTAGCAGGTTAGCGGCGAGTTCCGTCATTGTAGGTCTAAACTTTCATCCGCGAAGTAACGAAATGGCTGAGGGACGAAAGAGAAAGAGCTTTCACAGAAGAGACGAAAGTCTGCAGAGGAAAGAAACAAAACGCGTGTTATTCTGGGGGAATCGTTTACGCGCTGGCAGCATTGAAAGAACAAAACAGGCTTCCAACTGATGCCTCCGTTGCAAAGTTTCTGCTGGACAGGTAACTGTTTATCTCTCTTTTTTTATGTTTTTATACATTTTGAAAGTTTTTAAATCTTCTTGGCGGAGGTTGTCGTGAGAAAGCGACACCAATCGTCTTGTAAACAAATGCACACGGAGCAGTGCTGCTGGTGCTCGTGCACGAGGTTTGGTAGGTGTTCACTCAGGAGAAACGGGGAGGGAGGGAGGGGGAACCTGCGCATGCGCTTTTTCAAAAAAAGGACTAACAGTCGCAGATTTTCAAATCGGCGAGAAATCCTCCATTCAACCTTTAAAGGACACACATTCTGCTACAGTGACTTTTTTGAGCTTTAAACCATGTTCTAACAATGTCAAAGTCATCAAAAACACACCTGAAGTAGCATTAATCTGCATTCACGCTGTTTTGAGAAATGTTTATTAGAAAATCCTTTCCCTCCGAGCTTCAAACACACTTCCTGCTGAACTTCCGGGATTTTCTGACGTATTTCCAGACTTCATACGTCACTTATCAGAAAATCTTCCGCTGTTTTAAGTCTTAAAATCATTGCTAAACTCGTTCTGAGCATTTCTGCCTCTAAACACAATAACATCTGCAGCAAAACCACATCATAACGTCTTCTCAGCTAACTTCACTAGATTGTATATAGCGCTGGCTGGATGCCCTCAGTGTCATTTCATATTGGCTGATAACACAGGTCATAGAATGAACGAGTTATTGTTGTTTTAAAACATGAGATGGCAAACATTTAAGGCACTCAAGGGCATGTTTAAAGGCTAACAGCAATATGAAAAATACAGAATATCTTTCCTTTAACTTGAATGTTTATTTTATTTTTTTACTTAAGTTGTTTTATTTCAAACCTGCTTGCAGTTTACAACACAAATTCACATCAATCGCATACAATTGCCTGGTTTGAAAGGGGGATGGTGGAAGCTTTCGCTTTTTAGAAGTCCGACCCCCCACTCAACTCCACTTACATATTATTACAACAATATCATTGTATAATAGATAGAACATGCAACATACAACATTTCTTATACATCAAGACTACATATAACATATAACATATAACGTAACACAACAACACAAAGACAGGCCCAGACACTCTCTAACCTCTACCTCCCCCCTCCTCATCTACACACTCACTGCTGAAGGCATCATTCACTCTCTTCCTGATACTTTTCCATCGTTTCTTTTTTAAACATACGTTTAAACTTCGACAAGATTTAAACAATTTTTCCTTTCCTCCGCTAACCCATTCCACAAAATAACCCCCCGCACTGAAATACACATTGATTTTAAAGTAGTTCTTACCTGTGGTTGATAAAATTTATCGCTACCTCTAAGATTAAATTTGTGATGAGCATCTCGTCCTAAAAATACATTTTGAATACTGACTGGAAGAGAGGATTTTGATGCCTTAAACATAATTTGAGCTGTTTTGTAATTGACTAAGTCATGTCATTTTAAAAAAGTTGGTTGGTTTTAGAAAAAGTTGGTTAGTATGACCATTGTAGGGGACTCTGTGGACAATTCTAATTGCTTTTTTTTGGAGAGTAATCAGAGGCAACAGATTTGTCTTATAACAGTTTCCCCAAACTTCTAAACAATAATTCAGATATGACATTATGAAAGATTGATACAGTAAGAGTAACACATTTTGACTGAGTACATAACTACATCTCTTCATGACACCTACACATTTAGCAACTTTGGAACGTAAATAACTTATGTGAGGTTTCCATGAAATCTTCTCATCTAGAACTACACCCAAGAACACATTTTGTGAAACTCTTTCAATAATTGAGCCATCAATGTTTAATTGCACTGGTATTTCAGTTTTACGATTTCCAAATAGCATAAGTTTTGTCTTCTTAAAATTTAGTGATAATTTATTTACATTGAACCAGTTTTGTAATTTTTTAAACTCATAAGTTATTAGTTCCAAAAGTTGTTCCAGATTCTCCCCTGAAGTAATTATATTTGTGTCATCTGCAAAGAGTACAAACTTCATAATTTTGGACATTCTGCATAATTCATTTATATACATTTTAAAAAGTGTGGGCCCCAATATTGACCCCTGAGGGACACCACATGTAATGGTTTGACACCCAGATCTACATTGGTCAACTTGTACAAACTGTTGCCTGTCTCCCAAATAGCTCTTCAACCAGTTTTGTGGTATTCCCCTGATACCGTAATTGTCCAGTTTTTGTATTAAGATGTTGTGATCAATCGTGTCAAATGCTTTCTGTAAGTCGATGAAAATTCCAATAATGAATTTCTTCTTTTCAATGCAGGTAGTTATTTCTTCTACTAGATCTATCAGGGCAAGTGAAGTTGATCTGTTACGCCTAAAACCATATTGACTGTCAGATAATAAATTGTGTTTTTCAATGAAGTTTTGTAGTCTTTTATCAAACAGTTTTTCTAAAATTTTTGAAAACTGTGGTAAAAGGGAAACAGGCCCGTAGTTTGAGAAACAGTGTTTGTCTCCTGATTTGAAGAGTGGGATGACTTTAGCTATTTTCATTTTGGATGGAAATTGTCCACTCTGAAAAGATAAATTGCTTATATGTGTGAGTGGTTTTATAATTTCTTCTGCAACATTCTTTACCAATCTCATATTTATCTCGTTTACATCTCTTGACGTCTTATTACTACATGTTCTAATAGTATTCAGGACCTCCCTCTCATCAACAGGTCTAAGAAACATTGAATGTGAGTTTATATCAATTAAATTTTCCAATGGCTTGCTGCATGACGGAATTTTTTCAGCTAAGTTGGGCCCCACCTTTACAAAGAAATTATTAAAGGCCTCTACAATTTTCCCTTTCTCCCTTAAAATATTGTTGTTCTCCACAAAATACTCGGGATAGCATGAACTGTTTGAACCATTCCTAATGATATTATTTAAAACTTTCCACATTCCCTGTATATTGCTTTTATTTTTGCAAAGGAGATTATTGTAGTAATCTTTTTCACATTTTCTCATAATACTGGTTAATTTATTTTTGTATTTCTTATACTTTTGTTCAGCTTGAGTTGATCTGTTTTTAAGAAATAATTTGTATAAATAATTTTTATTTTTACATGCATTCAATATCCCTTTTGTTATCCATGGAGTACTTGTGGTATTTTTTTCTTCTGCATTTTTTAATTGGACAGTTCTTGTCATACAGTTTGTTGAATATATCTAAGAAGGTGTTGTAAGCTGCATTTACATCAGACTCTGCATAGACAGTTTCCCAACTTTGAGAAGCTAATTCGTTCTTAAGGTTTATTGTTGACTGTTCTGTTTCCACTCTACTATTGCAGAAAAAATGTCTGTCCTTGATTGTTTTTAGGTCAATATTGTAGACCATGAAAATAGGAAGATGATCACTAATATCATTTAGTAAAAGGCCACTAGTAAGATTACTATCCAAAATGTTTGAAAATATATTGTCAATCAAGGTAGCACTATATGTTGTTATTCTTGTCGGTCTTGTGATTAATGGAAAAAGGTTCATGCTAAACATTGTATCAACAAATTCTTCAGTAAATTTGTGTTTTTTTGCATTCAGTAAATCTATATTGTAGTCACCACATATTAAAACATCTTTTTTGGTCTTCCATCCACTCCTTAAATACTTGCATATCAGAACCTGGAGCCCTATAAATGCAGCTTACAATAATGTTTTTTCTTTTTTGCATTTTAATTTCTACAGTTACACATTCAAATACTTCTTCAACAGCTATACACATATCTTCAATATGTTTACATTCCAAATGTTTATTAATATATAACTTTCTTGTGTTCCCGATTTGTGCTGAACATTTCATAACCTTTTAAATTAAAATCAACCTCTTTGTCAACATTTATCCATGTTTCTGAGATTGCTATTATGCTAAAAGTTTGTTTGAATTGATTAATATAGTTTTTAATATTTTCAAAGTTAGAGTATAAGCTCCTGCAATTAAAGTGAATAGCAGATAGTTTGCCTGAGATACTGATTTTGTCATTAAATGTGGTGTCTGTATGATATGTACAATTTTTGCTGTAATTTATATAGAAGTTATTATCAGGATCAATTTCATTAATGCTGGTTTGTGCTTTATAGTCTGTGAAGTCAAAAGAGCTAAATTCTAGATCCTGATAGTTTAAATTTGTTTCGTTCTCAGACGTGGACGAACTTTCACTGAGCATAATACTTTATCTCAGAAACATGGTGGATAAACAGGACTGGGGAGTAGAGGTCAGAAAGTGAGGGCCACAGATAAAGACAGACGAGGACAGAGACAGACAGACTGACACAGAGACAAACAGACGAGGACAGAGACAGACAGACTGACACAGAGACAAACAGACGAGGACAGAGACAGACAGACTGTCATAGAGACAAACAGACGAGGACAGAGACAGACAGACTGACACAGAGACAAACAGACTGACACAGAGACAGACAGACTGTCATAGAGACAAACAGACGAGGACAGAGACAGACAGACTGACACAGAGACAAACAGACTGACACAGAGACAGACAGACTGTCATAGAGACAAACAGACGAGGACAGAGACAGACAGACTGTCATAGAGACAAACAGACGAGGACAGAGACAGACAGACTGTCATAGAGACAAACAGACGAGGACAGAGACAGACAGACTGACACAGAGACAAACAGACTGACACAGAGACAGACAGACTGTCATAGAGACAAACAGACGAGGACAGAGACAGACAGACTGACACAGAGACAAACAGACTGACACAGAGACAGACAGACTGTCATAGAGACAAACAGACGAGGACAGAGACAGACAGACTGACACAGAGACAAACAGACGAGGACAGAGACAGACAGACTGACACAGAGACAAACAGACGAGGACAGAGACAGACAGACTGACATAGAGACAAACAGACGAGGACAGAGACAGACAGACTGACACAGAGACAAACAGACGAGGACAGAGACAGACAGACTGACACAGAGACAAACAGACTGACACAGAGACAGACAGACTGTCATAGAGACAAACAGACGAGGACAGAGACAGACAGACTGACACAGAGACAAACAGACTGACACAGAGACAGACAGACTGTCATAGAGACAAACAGACGAGGACAGAGACAGACAGACTGACACAGAGACAAACAGACTGACACAGAGACAGACAGACAGACTGTCATAGAGACAAACAGACGAGGACAGAGACAGACAGACTGACACAGAGACAAACAGACTGACACAGAGACAGACAGACGAGGACAGAGACAGACAGACTGACACAGAGACAAACAGACTGACACAGAGACAGACAGACTGTCATAGAGACAAACAGACGAGGACAGAGACAGACAGACTGACACAGAGACAAACAGACGAGGACAGAGACAGACAGACTGACACAGAGACAAACAGACGAGGACAGAGACAGACAGACTGACACAGAGACAAACAGACGAGGACAGAGACAGACAGACTGTCATAGAGACAAACAGACGAGGACAGAGACAGACAGACTGACACAGAGACAAACAGACTGACACAGAGACAGACAGACTGTCATAGAGACAAACAGACGAGGACAGAGACAGACAGACTGACACAGAGACAAACAGACGAGGACAGAGACAGACAGACTGACACAGAGACAAACAGACTGACACAGAGACAGACAGACTGTCATAGAGACAAACAGACGAGGACAGAGACAGACAGACTGACACAGAGACAAACAGACTGACACAGAGACAGACAGACTGTCATAGAGACAAACAGACGAGGACAGAGACAGACAGACTGTCATAGAGACAAACAGACGAGGACAGAGACAGACAGACTGTCATAGAGACAAACAGACGAGGACAGAGACAGACAGACTGACACAGAGACAAACAGACTGACACAGAGACAGACAGACTGTCATAGAGACAAACAGACGAGGACAGAGACAGACAGACTGACACAGAGACAAACAGACTGACACAGAGACAGACAGACTGTCATAGAGACAAACAGACGAGGACAGAGACAGACAGACTGACACAGAGACAAACAGACGAGGACAGAGACAGACAGACTGTCATAGAGACAAACAGACGAGGACAGAGACAGACAGACTGACACAGAGACAGACAGACTGTCATAGAGACAAACAGACGAGGACAGAGACAGACAGACTGACACAGAGACAAACAGACGAGGACAGAGACAGACAGACTGACATAGAGACAAACAGACGAGGACAGAGACAGACAGACTGACACAGAGACAAACAGACGAGGACAGAGACAGACAGACTGACACAGAGACAGACAGACTGTCATAGAGACAAACAGACTGACACAGAGACAAACAGACGAGGACAGAGACAGACAGACTGACACAGAGACAAACAGACTGACACAGAGACAGACAGACTGTCATAGAGACAAACAGACGAGGACAGAGACAGACAGACTGACACAGAGACAAACAGACGAGGACAGAGACAGACAGACTGACACAGAGACAAACAGACGAGGACAGAGACAGACAGACTGACACAGAGACAGACAGACTGTCATAGAGACAAACAGACGAGGACAGAGACAGACAGACTGACACAGAGACAAACAGACGAGGACAGAGACAGACAGACTGACACAGAGACAAACAGACGAGGACAGAGACAGACAGACTGACACAGAGACAAACAGACGAGGACAGAGACAGACAGACTGTCATAGAGACAGACAGACTGACACAGAGACAAACAGACGAGGACAGAGACAGACAGACTGACACAGAGACAAACAGACGAGGACAGAGACAGACAGACTGACACAGAGACAAACAGACGAGGACAGAGACAGACAGACTGACACAGAGACAAACAGACTGACACAGAGACAGACAGACTGTCATAGAGACAAACAGACGAGGACAGAGACAGACAGACTGTCATAGAGACAAACAGACTGACACAGAGACAGACAGACTGACACAGAGACAAACAGACTGACACAGAGACAGACAGACTGTCATAGAGACAAACAGACGAGGACAGAGACAGACAGACTGACACAGAGACAAACAGACTGACACAGAGACAGACAGACTGTCATAGAGACAAACAGACGAGGACAGAGACAGACAGACTGTCATAGAGACAGACAAACAGAAAGACAGACAGACTGTGACAGAGATAAACCAACGTAGACCGGCAGACAGAGACAAAAACAAAGACACGGACAGGTGCATCTAGGCATTTGCTACTATAATGAAATTCAATGTCTTTCTTGATTTATCACCATTGCTCTTATTTATAAAGACTCATATGTGATTTCTTCCTTCAAGCAGAACAAGCATTTCATCAATTAGTCATTTTAGGGCAAATAGCCCCATCACGCCAAATTTACGTCAGGCGATTTACGGCAAGCGTTTTAAGGCAAACATTTCTCCGGTGCCATATGTAATAAGTGTTCAAACAAAGTTATCCCAAAGTATATCAAAGTTAAGTTTCCACATAAAGCGCTACGGTCAGCATCCAGACTTGGACAGAAAAGAACGTAACTGAAAAAGTCAAGCGTAACACTGCGAAGAAGAATGTCTACTTACATCGCTGATCCAGAGGATACATCTCTTTACTGTGCAGTATCTGGGGAAGAGCCTTGTTATTTTCTTACAATAACAATGAAACGATTTTTAAAAAGAAAAACAACAGGAGGAGTGTTATAAACGGCTGAGATGTGACACAGCGGTGAAATAGGATGTCATTAGACTGTAGAGACTCTCTCCCACCTTAAGGTTATGGAAAGTTAAAGATAACCGTTTTCCTTTACAGCCCTCAAGCTCTTGTTTGATTCAAAACTTATGTTGTAAACATGGCTTTTATGAAAACAGCAATTGGAAATCTCAGCGAAGGCAATAGTAATTTGTTTTGAGATGACATTTTAACAATGTTTTGATGGCTGTGCAAGGTTTGTACTGTGGAACAAACGCTAAACCAGGCATCCAGGAGACGAGCTCAAGCCTCCCCCTATAAAAGAGACACAGTGCACCTTTAATGAGCTTCAACTACTGGAATTAAAGGCCCTGTACCTGATTTTTACTATTTTGAAACGTGAAAAACAGAACTAGTTGATGGTAAAATCTATACATCAGTCTCATGTATCGATCACTTTCCTAATGCAGTCCTAGCATCCTAAATAATCACCGCCATGAGTTTATAAGCAGAGCAAGTGAAGCTAACAAACATTAGAATGCTAACGGCACACATCCTGCTCTGTAAATAGATGCAGGGTAAAAGGTTGGTCTCATTTTTACCTGAATAGATGCTTTTACAATATATCTGTGCTGGAGTAAAACTGATTTTACTTTATTACACTCAAAACATCGGGAACATGAACTAGCTCTGTTTTTCCCATTTCACAACAGTAAAAATCTGGTATAACCCCTTTAAGCTTAATATCTTGAAATATAGTTTTTTTTTTAATTATAGATTGTTTAGGCAGCAGGACTTGGCAATCTTAAAGGGCCTGTACCTGATTTTTATTTACTTTAGTTAAGATAAATTCTCTTTACATCACACATTGTTTGATAGAAGCAACTTCATGGAAAGACACTGAGTTTGTGATGTATAATCTGTTCATTTTTATAAACGAACTAATGCTGTGTTTACCAGGGTCACCTCTTTTCGGCCAATCAGGCATACTGTACGCTATGAATCATGGGAAAATAACTGCTTGACACTATCCCAGACATGTGATTCTCTAAGATTATTCCAGACAGTCGTTTCTGAGTCATGGTGCAACACTGAGTGAAAGGAAGGACTATGGGAGCGGGGTTAACGGTTCAAACAAAACCAAGTTCCTGTTTCACGGTTCAAAATCAAGTACAGGCCCTTTAAAGGGACTGGGATCAAGATTGAATGTATGCGGTTTAGAGCAGAGTTTAGATTTTTCAGAGTTTAAACTTTTTTTTTGGCTCTAAAACATGAGATGCCAAATTTAAAAGTACTCAAGAGCATGTTTAAAGGATAATAAAACAAAAATATTATGCATTTTTTGTACCGTTAAGGCAGCTGAAGTCTGTGTTTCTGCAGATAATTCTCAAAGGGGAACAAAGCCTGTGACCAACAATTCAAATCTTAAAACATGATTGGATAAAATTAAATTTGATGTAAATGGAATTAATTAATTGACCTTTTGAATATGTTATGAGACATTTTGAGTATTTGACATTGACCTCAAACACGATCAAATAATGAACTCATTGTTATTCCTATCCATGAACAAATGGAGCAGACACGTCTTTAGCTCTACTACTTCCAGTTGCTTCCTTTACAGCGGAGCGCTCGCTGGAGAATGCTGCGCTGGAGAATTTAAAGGGTCAATTACACTGGTTTGCGTTAACATAAGTGTGCGAGCTCAGCCGAGGTCATGGAGCCGACATGCCGGTCATTTATGTAGGTCACAAACGGGCAGAAAAAGAAGAAATTGTAGGCGTCTTCCTTAATAACATGGACATAACAGCTGGCAGCCCTCGTAACAATTATGAGGTTGGTGTTTAGGTTTTACAGTGTGTTTTTCAGTGTTTTTTTAATGATTCTACTGCGAATCAGTCCATGTGGTAATAAAAATTTGAATATAATTTGGCAAATAATGTCTGTGCCACTGTCTGGTTCTTTAAATATGGCAGTGGAGTATGTTTTGCTTTCTTTTTTGGATCAGAAGTTGGCTCGTAACGCTTCAAAATGTTAAATTGTTCAGTTAAACCCATATGTGAATCTGTTCATTCAAATTTTTCAAGACACACTTTGCAATTCCTCAAGGAACACCATGTTCCCCGGCACACTGTCAAGTCAAGATGTTAAGCTATACACACTTGAATGGCAGAAACTAATAATTCAAAACCAGGACCTCTGTAAACATGGAGAATCAGCGTTTCAGTTTTAAGCCGTTAAAATCTGGAACAGTCTTCCTGAAGATGTGAGACAGATTCTACTCTGACAGTGTTTAAATCCAGGCTAATAACAGTTAGCTGTGCATGCGACTGAAAGGATTGCACTCTTCTCTTTTAAGCCGGGTGTCCACTGCAAGATTTTGTCCGTCTGCGGCGTAAGATGTTTGGTCGTGGGAAGAATCTTGAGTCGTAGCTCGATTTATGATCTTGGTCGTAGAGTGAGCCTCGTGTCGCTGCGTCTACCATCAATCTTTATCAAAAATGTAAACACAAGTGCACCGCAAAGTAATGGCAAGAGCTCCACCGCAAACAGGACCTTAACTTGCCATTTCACTTTCATTTAGCAACTTTTCTTTTCCAAAAACACCACTTTACTAACTGCTTAACAATACATTTTTTTCATTTTTTTTTTTTACAATAAAAACGTCATTTTTCCCATTCCAGGAACAGGACATTTTACTCCATCTACTGGCTGCAGAGGGAATTGCATACATGAGATAAATAAATGCTTGCTTTCTCTGAATTGCTAATGTAAGCACTTAATTGTGATGAATGTGATTTGAGGCAGAAATGTGAGTCTGGTGATGATTTATGGACTTAAAAACTGGGCAGTCGACATGTGACATCACACATCTGGGGAGTTTTTGAGTGTTTTTGCAGAGAGAACTTTATAAATAGGATTCATCAAACAAGTGTGAATAGAGAAAAATACAACTCCAGGGATGTGTTTGGTGTGAAAACAATGTTTTCTAGAGCTGTACGATTTGGGAAAAAATATTTTTACAATTTCTCAGACCAGTATTTGGATTGCAATTAGATTTGCGATTAATGTTTTAATAATGGGATTCTGTCAAAAATGTGCTAACCCTGTAGTTTAAACCTTTACAAACATGTTCTGAGTGGTAATTTACCTGAAATGTTTCGGCCGAAACCTGTCTCAAGAGCTTCCTACAAATCCAGAGGGGAAGATAAAAGAAGAACACAACCAGAAAGCCCTCTTCATCTGTGGCTGTCCAAAATGGGCTTTTAATAAATCTATGAAGGATGAAAACACACGTGTGGTTCCAATGGATTTGTAGAGGACTGGTTTATTTCTGCCTCGCCTTCATCCTTAGACAGAGCATGTTCACCACTCATTCAGGCTGGTAGAGATTCTAGCAAAGGAGAAAAGGTGAGCCATATTTACAACATGAATACCCAGATTGTTGCATTGTCTCGTAGGGCGGCACAATTAATCGAAATCAATCAAATCACTATTTGAATGGATGCAATTAGCAAATCACAAAGGCTGCAATTTTTTAAGTACAATCATTTCCTTCAAACAACAAAATATGCTGTTTTATTCCGAATAAAAACTGCTAACCATGTAGCTTGAATTTGTCAAAACACGTTCTGAATCGAGCGACCTAAACGAGGCTAAAAGGCGACAAAAATTGCTCTAAAAGTGACAAATATGCAACTAAAAGCAACAAAAAATGCAACTCAAAGTGACTAAAAGCAACAAAAACATGACTAAAAGCAACAAAAATGTGACTAAAAGCAACAAAAACTTGACTAAAAGCAACAAAAATGTGACTAAAAGCAATAAAAACGTGATTGAAAGCAACAAAAATGTGACTGAAAGCAACAAAAATGTGACTAAAAGCAATAAAAACGTGATTGAAAGCAACAAAAATGTGACTGAAAGCATCAAAAATGTGACTAAAAGCAATAAAAACGTGATTGAAAGCAACAAAAATGTGACTGAAAGCATCAAAAATGTGACTAACAGCGTCAAAAACGGGATTAAGCGTCAAAAATGCAACTAAAACTGACAAAAACGCAACTTAGTGATGAAAACACAACTTAAAGTGACAAAAACGCTACTAAATGCGGCTTAAAGTGGCAAAAACGCAAATTAAAGTGACAAAAAAAGTTACAAAACCACGACCAAATGTGACCAAAACGTGACTAAAAGCTGCTGAAATGCTACTTAAAATGGCAAAAACGTGACAAAAATGTGACAAGAAGCGACAAAACGTGACTTAAAGCAACAAAATGCAACATAGTGACAAAAACGCAGCTTAAAGTGGCAAAAAAGTGACAAAAACACGTCTAAATGTGACAAAAACGTGACGACAAGAGACATGATTTGTGTGAACTATGAACAGAATCCCGTTATTAAAAAAGAATCACATAGTTTTCCCAAATCACGCCGCTCTGTTGTCTCGATAACAGTATAAATGTGGACTTTCCTGTGACAAAACATTGCAAACATGCCAAAAGCCTCTGTTATTGAATTTCTCTAATCCCAAGGAGAAGAGAGCGAGTGCAGGAGGGAGACTGTTTATTACAACATAAAACGAACTGGATTCACAAGCTCAGAGCCTCACATCCCGGCTTTAATAAAAAATACATGTCCGTCCACGTCTCTAACTCCGTCTACATTGTTGTTCCTATATTGAAATGGTAATTTTGCTCCACTGTACCTTATTACCTTGTGTGTCGATGGTGTTATCTCTTGTCCACACGCCAGAACATTTCTTTTGAGTGTTGTGTTTACTGTATGTACGGAAGAATATTTTCCACACTGTAAACAAACTAGACACTTTAACAATAACGGACCTGCAAAAGTTTGTATTCAGATTGGTTAAAAGACAAAAACGTGACTATAAGCAACAAAAATGTGACTATAAGCCACAAAATGTGACAAAAAGTGCCAAAAATGCAACTTAAAGTGACCAAAAAGTAACAAAACCGCGACCAAATGTGACAAAAGCATGACTAAAAGCTGCAAAACGGTACCGTAAAGTGACAAAAACGCGACTAAAAGTGACAAAACGCGACTAAAAGTGACAAAAATGCAACTAAACACGGCTTAAAGTGGCAAAAACGCAGCCTGTAGTGACAAAAAAGTTACAATATCACGACCAAATGTGACAAAAGCGTGACTAAAAGCTGCAAAAACCGCCACTAAAAATTACAAAAATGCGACTAAAAGTGACAAAACATGACTAAAAGTGACAAAACGCGACTAAAAACGAAAAGTTTTTCAAGTATCTTTCCTTAAGTTCATTTTACAGCAGATACTTACTTTCACTATACATTTCAGAGCATGTGTGTATACTTTCTACACTACATTTTTGAAGAGGTTTCTAGAAGATTTAAACCCGCTGAAAATACTGAGGACATTTTTCTAGAAAATGAAGAGTTTCTCCCTGAAATGTATTGAAATGTGACATGTTTTGCTGTACACGTGTTTATTTCCTTTGTGTGCATTGGAATAACACAAAAACTGAGGAAAGAAAAGGCAAAATTGTCATAATTTCACACAAACTCCTGCAGGTCTGAGGGGTGGAAGAGGGGTCCAACATTCTGAGGGAGAGGTGAAAGAAGCTTTTTGATTATTGTATTTGATTATAAAAACTATTCATTTCAGTTATTATTTCAAAACGGTTTGCAACCAAATATTAACTTAAGGGTGCCGTTCATTTTGTCCGTAGTAGTTTTGTGTGAAATTATTAGCTTTTTTTCCCTTTGTTTTTTGTGTTGTTCCTATGCACACAAAGTAATAAACGTGTATATCAAAAAATGTGGAAGTGCAATACATTTCAGGCAGAAATACTTAATTTTCTGGAAAGATCTCTGGTGTGCCAACACTTTCAGCCATGACTTGTATGCTTTTCTTGTCTGTAAATGCCACAAAACGTATCATATTATATAACTTATTAATGAATTATTATAAATTATTCGCTGTTAAGAAGGTAAAGGGAGCTGGCACTTACCTAATTTGAGAACCACTAACAGCATGGCAAAAAACTGTAGTATTTCAAATAGACAAAGAGAGCTATGGGATTTATAAATAATTTAACTGTTGCCCAAATATAAACTTATTGTGAAGATAGTTTAATACTTTATCTTGAAGCGAAGACGAGGGCAGCACTCACTTCACAGTCACACGTAAATAGCTTTGTAATTGAACGTTGTATTTATCTATAAACTGCTCATGAAAGCACTCTACATTCTACAACTAATTATCAGAGCAACGAGGTCTGACATTTTCTTAATGTCATGTAGGTTCTTCGTGAAGCTAATTACCAGCACGCCTTCTCGTTCAGCCGCCTCACTCACTAAACGGACGTGGTTAAAGACACAGGTCAAACCAATATTCATTATTCTTGGGGCAAAGCCGACTTCATTTTCTCTGATCCCTGTAACACCGAGGGCTGAGGCGTGCGGTGATGGACGGCTCGCTAATCAATGTGTTTTATACAAGAACAACATACTACGACAGCAAATACAACTCCCTAAAAGAGCTTTGATATACGCAGCCTCTGGCAAAAGTTGTAGATACATCCAGTTACGTCTGATAGAAATAAAAAACAAGAAGAAATATCGTAGAAAGGGGTTCAGAGGTTGTCATCCGGACGCTGTTTAAAGATCGAGACGTTTCGACTTTTATCCCAAAGTCATTGTCAATCAGAGAGCTGGTCTGGGAACTCAGGCTTATATGCTCCTCTAAGTACTGGGAGTCCTGCCCCCAGGGAGGAGTCACTGAACTCCTGTCTTGTTAGAAAATTGTTTGTTTGTCACCTGGGACTTGATTAATAGGTCTATCTTGTTGATTAATGGTTGGCCTCACCTAGTTTCACCTGTGACTAAGGTCTATTGTTCTATTGGTAGCTGTTGCTCACTGCTGATGACCTCAGTAGCATTTGACTGGTCTATTGATCTGGACCAAGGTGTCAGGATGCTGTCATAAACATATCAACAAGATAGACCTATTAATCAAGTCCCAGGTGACAAACAAACAATTTTCTAACAAGACAGGAGTTCAGTGACTCCTCCCTGGGGGCAGGACTCCCACTACTTAGAGGAGCACATAAGCCTGAGTTCCCAGACCAGCTCTCTGATTGACAATGACTTTTGGATAAAAGTCAAAACGTCTCGATCTTTAAACAGCGTCCGGATGACAACCTCTGAACCCCTTTCTACGATGGACCACACCTGGACGAATGAGGGTTTACATCGACGAATTCAAGAAGAAATATGTATATTTCAAATAGCCGTTCTGGTCCAGGTGGTTTCATTGAAATGTTATCACATTACCTGAAAATGTTTCATAGTATGAAATTAAAATGATCGATCTTGGATTTATCTGGAAGTGTTTTTCTGTTGCCTTGAAAAATATGCATTTATTTACTGTGATGTGGGGACTCCCAAGGGGAAATAAACAAAAGCTAGCTTGCCCTGACATGCTAATGCTAATGTAGGCATGCAGTCATAATGATTGTGAGTTAGGCAGAAATGCATAAAATGCAAGTGATGATTTTATACAATAGAGTTAAACAAGGCTGGACACTCAAATGCAGTGGTGAATGTAGATTCCTGTTTGTCGCCGATCAAAATCATTTTTCTAGGTCTGTATTCTCTAAATGAAATCAAACATTAGATATAAGGCTAATTTATCACTTAGCGTGTTTTATTTTTTGTGTTTGGGGGTCGCGAATGTGAACTATTGTTATTTTGGGGGTCGTGACTGAAAAAGTTTAAGAACCACTGTCTTAGTCAACCAAGATTATTGTAGTCGGCTAATCATTCTATTTAGATTAAAATTATTCATATGGTAATAACGAGGAGGTGAAGATTTAGAGTCTAGAGTCTAACATATAAATACTGTTTGCTTGTACTTTTCTGTATAAACAGTTGTTTTAGCATGAATTCCTGCACAGTTGTGGTCTTTTGAGTGCAGTTTGGGTCAGAGACATGGAGGTACTTTAAACCAGGGCTTTTCAATTGGCGGCCCGATCAAGCACGATGGTCTGGCCCATCATGATAAAATGGGCCAATGGTTCAGATTTTGTGGTCTAGTCTGGTTCAAGATGTAGTTCACGCCAACGTAAACCTGGTCTAGTCCTAGATCTGCTGCTCTGATCTGCTCGAGTTCAAGTCTGGTTATTTATTGCTAAGTCCTGCTTTAATCCTGTTTTTATGAGAGTAATATTTTTATTATATTTTTTATGTGTGAAAAAAGCAGATTTCTGTTGAATAATGTCGCTGCGGTACTATCACTTAATGGATATTGAATTTAAACATAACATTGTGGTGCAGTTTTGTGGTTATATCCCTCCGAAAAATCTGGCCCCCTGGAAAATGTAATTGAATATTCCTGCTTTATACTTTTGATATCTTTTTGCCACACCCCCTTTTAGTCAATTAATCGGCCGATTGGACAGGTGTTTATTCGACCAAGAATTTCTTTAGTCGACTACAGCCTACACATTACAAGCCACATTTCACATAAATTGTCTCAAAAAATAGTACCAATGTTCTCATTAAAAAGTATGTTGAAAATCAAAATGTATACGGTTCAGTTCTGCTGTGGCATTTGATTTAATCCACACAATTGTTTTACTCTGGGTAACACACTGGATACTGTTTGTTTGATGAGATTACAAAGAAATAATGATTACAAAGGAAACGCAGAATGTTTTTGAGTCATTCCTTCATTTCATTGTGTTTAGTAACATACAGTATATAGTAGTTTTGCACTTTAGAAATGTTGGTGAAAGCAGGTTTTACAGTTGTGTTTGCCAAATAAAACATCGTTTACGAACAGATGCTTTGTGGACCCCGAGGTTAAAGTTTGGAAATGTTTTGGCCCCTGGGAAAATTTAATTGGAGACCCCTGACGTATATCAACTAAAAATGGTGCAGGAGACTTCTGGATCTCTGCCTGGAATCAGAATCAGAATCAGAAACGGTTTATTGCCGTTGTCAGTGATCAAAAATTTACAAACATAGGAACTTGCTTCGGCATAAGGTGCAACATAAAACAATGAATAAAATATAATAAAATATATAAAAAAAGGCATGCATAAAATTAAGAATAAAATAACATAAAATAGACTATATACAGAAATAAGATAAGATAAGATAAGATAAGAGATCCTTTATTTGTCCCACAATGGGGAAATTCCACTGTTGCAACACACAGTTTAGGACAGAAATGAATGAAATAGGCGCATGCAATAAAAGAGGATAAATAAACATGGTCATAAAAAATACAATAAAAAGTATAAAGTGCACACTCTTATTTACAGTAAAAATGGTAGCTAAAGTGGCTTAAGTGTATTGTTATATACAGTAAGTGACTATGGTGAGGTAAAAGTCTATTAATAGTATGTTAAATTATATTGCACATGATTGTAGCGGGTGAATGACACATGTTCAGGGCTAACAGTGTTCATTGTAGAGTCTGACAGCAGCAGGACGGAAGAGACCTGCGAAACCTCTCCTTCACACAGCGAGGTGAATCAGTCTTTCACTGAAGCTGCTCTCCAGGGCAGACAGAAGCGTCCTGCAGGGAGTGGGACTCATGGTCCAGCATGGGCGTGAGTTTAGCCAGGACCCTTCTGTCCCCCACCTGCGCTCACTGAGTCCAGAGCACAGCCCAGGGCGGAGCTGGACTTCTTGATGACCTTGTCCAGCTTCTTCCTCTCCCTCTCTGTGATGCTGCTGCTCCAGCAGACCACACCGTACAGGGCGGCTGATGCCACCACAGAGTCGTAGAAGGTCCTCAGGAGGAGGCCCTGACACTCCAAAAGACCTGAGTCTCCTCAGGAGGTAGAGCCGACTCTGACTCTTCCTGTACAGTGCGTCTGTGTTATGAGTCCAGTCAGTTTGTGGTTCAGATGAACACCCAGGTACTTGTATGAGTCCACTCTCTCAATGTCCCTTCCTGGATGTTCACTGGTGAGGGGGCAGTGGGTGGCGTCTGCGGAGTCCACCAGCATCTCCTTGGTCTTTCCAGCGTTGATGAAGGTGGTTCTGCTGACACCAGTCCACAAAGTCCTGCGTTACTCCTCTGTACTCTGCGTCATCGTCGTCGTGATGAGTCCGATGATGGCAGAGTAGATCGAAAACTTCTGCAGAACACAGCTGTCCGTGTTGTGTCTGAAGTCCGAGGTGTAGAGGGTGAAGAGGAAGGGCGCGAGGACAGTGCCCTGCGGCGCCCCCACACTGCAGGTCAGAGTGTCAGACACACAATCCCGGGCTCTCACAAACTGGGGTCTGTTCGTGAGGTAGTCCAGGATCCACTCTGCCAGGTCACAGTCCACACCAGCCCGTCTCAGCTTGTCCCTCAGCAGCAGTGGCTGGATGGTGTTGAAAGCGCTGGAGAAATCAAGAACAGAATTCTCCACAGCGCTGCCAGGGTTCTCGAGGTGAGAGAGGCGGTGCAGCAGGAAGATGGCCGGCATCCTCCACTCCAATGCCAGGCGATGCGCAAACTGCAGCGGATCCATGGCTGAGCTCACGGTGGGCGGAGGTGGTCCAGGACCAGCCTCTCCAGTGTCTTCATCAGATGGGGCGTGAGAGGCACCGGCCTGAAGCTGCTGAGGTCTTTTAGCGGTGTCTTTGGCACTGGTACCACACAGGAGGTCTTCAAATCTGTGGTACCACCCTCAGCTTTAGGCTCATGTTGAAGACATGCTCCATAACTCCACACAGTTCATCTGCGCAGGACTTAAGGAGCCTGGAGCTGATGCCGTCTGGTCCTGCTGCCTTCCTGGTTTTAATCCTCCTCAGCTCTCTCCTCACCTGTGCTGCTGTGAAGGACAGGGGTGGGTGGGGTGACTGTGCGCTGGGGGGATTGGTGGTGAGCTGATGGACTGAAGCAGAGGTGTGAAGAGGATCGGGTGTGGGCCATTGTCCAGCCGTGGGGGTGTGGGTTTGCAGCTGTGCGGGGGGAGGGGTGGGTGATTGATCAAATCTCAGAAAGTGAGAATTCAGATCGTTAACCCACTGAAGGTCCCCCTCTGCCTGGACAGGGGGGGGCTTGAAACCTGAGATGGTTTTCAGGCTCCTCCACACTCCCTGGATGTTCTGCTGCTGCAGCTGCTCTTCCATCTTCCTCCTGTAGCTGGCTTCCCCTTGCCTGATCTTCCTCCTCAGCTTCTTCTGCACAGTCCTCAGCTCCTCCTTGTTCCCTGACCTGAGCAGCTCTCTTCTTCTCCTTCAGCAGAGCACTTAATGTCACGGTTAATCCACGGATTGTTTTTTTGAAAACACCGCACCGTCCGGGAGTGTACAGTGTTTTCATAACACTGTACCCTCCCGGACGGTGCGGTGTTTTCCAATGTACAGTTGGCAGACAGTGCAAATGTGCAAATGTGGTAGTGCAAATAAATCTGGAACATTTGAAATCAGCGTTTTCTGAGGCGCAGAAAAAGCAACCTCGTAAACAGTATTCGTAAAATAGTGTGAATGAAGCTAAATACAACTCCAGGGATATTTGTTGAGGAGAACAGTGTTTTGTGTTAAAATCTGCAGAAGTTTGTCTGGTCAGGCGTCAGGCCATCAAAGTAATCATTTATGCCAATTAAATAGTTACAATCCCTTACGAATGGTTGGAAATTGGGTTTGGAAACATAAACACCATCATTCCTGTTCAGCTGTGTGATAAATATGCTCGTTAGTCATAATTTGGTTGTGTTTGTTTGCTCCAGGCTCTGATCCTGAGGAGCTGTCTGTGATCAGAGACCGGCGGGGGCGCCTGTCTCCGGGAGCTGGACAAGAGCAACAGCCCCCTCACCATGGCCCTGTGCTTGGATCAAAGGTAAACACACGAAACACACAACGACAGAGCACAGGGAGGTAGAGCTGGAATCCTGTAGTCTTTTGGTCGATTAATCGGTCGATGGATGAATTACCAGAGTGCGTGGAATGGTTTCAGGGTTTAAAGGTCCCATATTCTGCTCTTTTCCCCTTCACACAGTCTATTCTAAGGGCTTTGTTGATAAAATTTTGCGTTGTGTAATATCCATAACATAACAGTTTACAAAAAACACCCATTTCTTGGACTGGCCCCCCTCCTTGTAAAAGCAAACGGCTCACTCTGAGATCTGACCCCGAACAGAGAGCAGGCTGCCTCCCCTCCCACCTCGTGCGAAGCCTAGGCGGAGATGGTGCATCGCCGTGTGCTCCGGTAAACAGCGATACACAAAAAATGAATAAACAATTTATCGTACTGACGGGGCGTCGTGCTGAGTCCTCGTCCTGGATCTGACCTGGAGTTTTGGCGTGCTCCAGGACCTCGGCAGCGGGCGTTGCCGTTTGGTAAATAACAAAGCTAACTCTTGATCTGTCGTATCCATCGGTGTAATTACTGTGTAGCATTAGCATTAGCTGTTTTTATTCTGCGACTCGCTTCCCGGGCGTGGCTTAAACACGCATTATCTTAGTGAGAGCCCCGTCTGCTGCTCAGCCGAGGGAGCGGAAAAGACAGTTCTCTAGTGAAAACATGGGGAATCAATCAAAAAACCACTTTGGGCACAATCTGAGGCCCAAATAGCACTGGAGGAAAGGTTAAAACCTCTGAAAAGTCGATTTTGCATGTTATGGGACCTTTAAATGGAGATGAAACATTTATTTGACTGAAAACGTGTAATTAGTTGTAAATTTAGTATCTTTTTTGGAATATCTTGGACCGTAAACACAATTAAAACAACAAATATAATGTAATAATTAACTGTATTCGACTAAGTAAACCCATTTATTACGCCCAAAACTCAAGTTAAGAGGTACTCAGTGTGAGACAAACCTGAGGGGTACTCGAGACAAAAAAAGTTGGGAACCATTGTCTTAGTCAATCAATATTTTTTATTAGTCGACCAAATATTTTATCAGGATTAAAATTAAAACAATAAAATCTTAAAT
>CM033636.1:29463617-29576296 GCA_019453435.1 Rhinogobius similis | reverse complement strand
GGCTGAGCTTCACGGTGGAAGCGGAGGTGGTCCAGGACCAGCCTCTCCAGTGTGTGAAGTTGTGATGTGTTCTTCATCAGATGGGACGTGAGAGCCACCGGCCTATGAAGCTGCTGAGGTCTTTAGCTGCCGCCGGTGTCTTTGGCACTGGTACCACACAGGAGGTCTTCCAAATCTGTGGTACCACCCTCAGCTTTAGGCTCATGTTGAAGACATGCTCCATAACTCCACACAGTTCATCTGCGCAGGACTTAAGGAGCCTGGAGCTGATGCCGTCTGGTCCTGCTGCCTTCCTGGTTTTAATCCTCCTCAGCTCTCTCCTCACCTGTGCTGCTGTGAAGGACAGGGGTGGGTGGGGTGACACTGTGCGCTGGGGGGATTGGTGGTGAGCTGATGGACTGGAAGCAGAGGTGTGAAGAGGATCGGGTGTGGGCCATTGTCCAGCCGTGGGGGTGTGGGTTTGCAGCTGTGCGGGGAGGGTGGGTGATGGATCAAATCTCAGAAAGTGAGAATTCAGATCGTTAACCCACTGAAGGTCCCCCTCTGCCTGGACTGGGGGGGGGATTGAAACCTGAGATGGTTTTCAGGCTCCTCCACACACCTGGATGTTCTGCTGCTGCAGCTGCTCTTCCATCTTCCCTCCTGTAGCTGGCTTCCCCTTGCCTGATCTCTTCCTCCTCAGCTTCTTCTGCACAGTCCTCAGCTCCTCCTTGTTCCCTGACCTGAACAGCTCTCTTCTTCTCCTTCAGCAGAGCCTTAATGTCACGGTTAATCCATCGGCTTGTTGTTTGGAAAACACACGCACCGTCCGGGAGGGTACAGTGTTTTCATAACACTGTACCCTCCCGGACGGTGCGGTGTTTTCCAATGTACAGTTGGCAGACAGTGCAAATGTGCAAATGTGGTAGTGCAAATAAATCTGGAACATTTGAAATCAAGCGTTTTCTGAGGCGCAGAAAAAAGCAACCTCGTAAACAGTATTCGTAAAATAGTGTGAATGAAGCTAAATACAACTCCAGGGATATTTGTTGAGGAGGGAACAGTGTTTTGTGTTAAAATCTGCAGAAGTTTGTCTGGTCAGAGCGTCAGGCCATCAAAGTAATCATTTATGCCAATTAAATAGTTACAATCCCTTACGAATGGTTGGAAATTGGGTTTGGAAACATAAACACCATCATTCCTGTTCAGCTGTGTGATAAATATGCTCGTTAGTCATAATTTGGTTGTGTTTGTTTGCTCCAGGCTCTGATCCTGAGGGAGCTGTCTGTGATCAGAGACCGAGCGGGGAGCGCCTGTCTCCGGGAGCTGGACAAGAGCAACAGCCCCCTCACCATGGCCCTGTGCGGATCCAAAGGTAAACACACGAAACACACAACGACAGAGCACAGGGAGGTAGAGCTGGAATCCTGTAGTCTTTTGGTCGATTAATCGGTCGATGGATGAATTACCAGGGGGTACGTGGAATGGTTTCAGGGTTTAAAGGTCCCATATTCTGCTCTTTTCCCCTTCACACAGTCTATTCTAAGGGCTTTGTTGATAAAATTTTGCGTTGTGTAATATCCATAACATAACAGTTTACAAAAAACACCCATTTCTTGGACTGGCCCCCCTCCTTGTAAAAGCAAACGGCTCACTCTGAGATCTGACCCCCCGAACAGAGAGCAGGCTGCCTCCCCCTCCCACCTCGTGCCGAAGCCTAGAGCGGAGATGGTGCATGCGCCGTGTGCTCCGGTAAACAGCGATACACAAACACTGAATAAACATTTTATCGTCCTGACGGTGCGTCGTGCTGAGTCCTACGTCCTGGATCTGACCTGGAGTTTGACGTGCTCCAGGACCTCGGCGACGGACGTTGAAGTTTGGTAAATAACAACATAACTCTTCGATCTGTCGTATCCATCGTGTAATTACTGTGTAGCATTAGCATTAGCTGTTTTTATTCTGCGGCTGCGCGCTTCCCGGAGGCGTGGCTTAAACACCGCATTATCTTAGTGAGGAGCCCCCGTCTGCTGCTCAGCCGAGGGGGACGGAAAAGACAGTTCTCTAGTGAAAACATGAGGGAATCAATCAAAAAACCACTTTGGGCACAACATACGAGGCCCAAATAGCACTGGAGGAAGGTTAAAACCTCTGAAAAGTCGATTTTGCATGTTATGGGACCTTTAAATGGAGATGAAACATTTATTTGACTGAAAACGTGTAATTAGTTGTAAATTTAGTATCTTTTTTGGAATATCTTGGACCGTAAACACAATTAAAACAACAAATATAATGTAATAATTAACTGTATTCGACTAGTAAACCCATTTATTCGCCCAAAACTCAAGTTAAGGGGTACTCCGAGTGTGAGACAAACCTGAGGGGGTACTCGAGACAAAAAAAGTTGGGAACCATTGTCTTAGTCAATCAATATTTTTATTAGTCGACCAAATATTTTATCAGGATTAAAATTAAAACAATAAAATCTTAAATACAATGATAAATAAGTGTTTGAAATAAGCAGTAATAATCTTGATTTGAGGATATTCTGACAGTCTGAAGAAAAAAGATTTGTCAATGGAACAAGCATAAAATGTCGCTTCGCTTGAAAGAAAAAAAACCTGCTTGTTCCATTGGCAAATATTATTTTAAGATGGTAAAATATACTAAAAATAAGATAAATATTACATAACATAAGCCCTTATTAGCACATTATCTTATCTAAGACAGTTAAATGTGAGTGAGTTTAGTTTAGTTGAAGATTTTGGAGTGAATCATTAGTTTAATCAAAGTTAAATACATTTAACAGATAAATACTCTGTTCTTTAGTACTTTTCTGCATAAATAGTTGTTTTGGCATGAGTGCAGTTGTGGTTTTTGAGCGCAGTTTGGATCAGAAACATGGACAGACTTCATAGTTTATATTTATTTTTGCCACAACCTCTTTCAGTCAATTAATCGGTCGATAAAGCAGGTCTTTAGTCGACGACAGCTCTACAGTGATGTTGTCTGAAGCTCAGTAGGGATGGGCCTGGCACTGGGTCTAGTCAGGTGCAACTGTCTCTTGTCCTTAAGTATCTGGTCAAAAGAGGTCCACAAACTCTGAAACAGCAAAATAAAAATCTTAAAACAATATTAAGTGATTTTCTTGTTTTTTAGGTTTTCAGGTCTTTTTTCAGGTCAAGTCTTTTTCTCTCTGATATATTCTTGATCAGGCCTGATTGATGTTGTTATTAAACTTTCTATCTAATCGAAATAATTTTAATTGAACCAAATTATCTTAAAGCTGGGATACTCAACTTATTTTTTGTTAACGAGTTTTAAAAAAAAAAGTTGATTTCCCCCTAAGAAAATATTGTAAAAAAAAAAAACCAGACATACTTGGATAAACCTCAAAATAAACCACAAAATATGACAAATGTAGATGATTTAGTGTCAGTAAAAGCCTCAGACACATGTGAGTGACACCAGAGCTGCTTTAAACACATTTATTATTGTATTTTACATCATGTTTGAGGAAATTATGATCAACTCTTTGCATTTTTGATGAAGGAACAATCCAGATTTATGGGTTTTACTGGAAAAATACTCACAGAAATGTTGAGCCCACAGTATATTTTTTCATTTTATCTAAAGATATATTAGATATTATTCCATAGATTAGATTCTTTTGAAGCTAAAATACCATTTTAAGGCTGTATTTTGTCCATCGTTTGTTATAGAAAATCAAACTAACTGATCTTTCTACTCTGGAAATTCAAATGTGTTGCTTTTTCCAACACAAACACTTAAAACCAGTAGAATTTAGATCTAATGTGAGAGAATCATTGAAAAATTTACAGAAAACCTCATTTTGCCTCCAGTCGCCTCCATTCAGGAATTTTGATGACGTCACATTTTAAAGCCGACCAACCAGGAAGTGACATTATAAACTTTACAAAAACTGTCAAACTGGGGACAAATAGGCAAAATGTTTAGTAAAATCTTCAATATAATCAATGTTCTCTACGTTTTAGTGAGATGTGTGCTCAAACCTGTCATACAGACTTTAATAGTGCACGACATTCTTAAATTTCGCTGGAATTTCCCCGTTGTGGTGAGTCTCTTATCTCCATCATCATGTCCCCATTGTTCCGGGGTTCTCAGCTCCACTTCTCTGTTCACATTTGTTTTAAGTAGCTCTTGTCTTTGTCCCTCTTCTGTTTGTGCAGGATCCTTTATTAATATCTCGCAGATGATTGCGTGTGTCGGGCAGCAGGCCATAAGTGGATCTCGAGTACCTGACGGCTTTGAGAACCGCTCTCTGCCTCATTTTGAAAAGCACTCAAAAGTAAGATGTATCATGTATTTAATCACATTTCACAGAGGAAACCAGGCGTATCTGAAGCTGTTTGTTCTCAACACAATACTTCCTCCTCGTACACAGTTATAAATATATCAGAGAAGGCCCAGTTTAGTGCCAGCTTTTAAGTTTTGAGTCTAAAGATGTAGTATATTCACTCTGTCCCTCACAGTAGAATATATTTACAGTGTAGTGAACAGCACTTTACTTTTTTCACAGGTTTTTATGTTAAAGCCTTATTTCAAAATGGATTCAATTCATTATTTGCCTTAAAATTCTGCAAACAATACCCCACAGTGACAGCATGAAAGAGGGTCGTTTGAATTCTTTGCAGGTGTATTAAATTTAAAAGGACATGTACATAAGTATTCACAGCCTTTGCTCAGTACTTTGTTGAAGCACTTTTGGCACTAATTACAGTCTTTTTGAGTATAAAAGCTACAAGCTTGGCATAATTATTCTGAAAGCAATAAAAATGTGACTGAAAGTGTCCAAATCTGACTGAAATTGGCGAAAATGTGACTGAAAGCGACACAAACGTGACTGAAAGTGACACAAACGTGACAAATCGACATAAATGTGACTAAAAGCGACAAAAGCATGACTGAAAGTGACAAACGTGACAGAAAGTGACAAAAACGTGTCAAAGCATCAAAAACGTGACTGAAAGCGTCGAAAAAACATGACAGAAAGTGACAAAATTGTGACTAAAAGCATCAAAAACATGAGTGACTGCGTCAAAAACGTGACTGAAAGTGTCAAATGTGGCTAAAAGCAACAAAAACATGACAGAAAGTGACAAAATTGTGACTAAAAGCATCAAAAACATGACAGAAAGTGACAAAATTGTGACTAAAAGCATCAAAAACATGACTGACAGCGTCAACAACGTGACTGAAAGTGTCAAATGTGACAAAGTGACAAAAATGGGACAGAAAGCGACAAAAACGTGACTGAAAACGACAAAAACGTAACTAAAAGCGTCAAAAACATGACTGAAAGTGACAAATGTGGCTAAAAGCATGACTGAAAGTGTCAAATGTGACAAAGTGACAAAAACGGGACAGAAAGCGACAAAAACGTGACTGAAAACGACAAAAACGTAACTAAAAGCGTCAAAAACATGACTGAAAGTGACAAATGTGACAAAGCAACAAAAACATGACAGAAAGTGACAAATGTGACAAAGCATCAAAAACATGACTGAAAGTGACAAAATTGTGACTAAAAGCATCAAAAACATGACTGACAGCGTCAACAACGTGACTGAAAGTGTCAAATGTGGCTAAAAGCAACAAAAACATAACAGAAAGTGACAAAATTGTGACTAAAAGCATCAAAAACATGACTGAAAGTGACAAAAATGTGACAAAGCATCAAAAACATGACTGACAGCATCAAAAACGTGACTGAAAACGACAAAAACGTAACTAAAAGCGTCAAAAACATGACTGAAAGTGACAAATGTGGCTAAAAGCGTCAACAACATGACTGACAGCGTCAACAACGTGACTGAAAGTGTCAAAACGTGATGAAAAATGACGTGACAGAAAGCCTCATTTTGAAAAGCACTCAAAAGTAAGATGTATCATGTATTTAATCACATTTCACAGAGAAAACCAGGCGTATCTGAAGCTGTTTGTTCTCAACACAATACTTCCTCCTCGTACACAGTTATAAATATATCAGAGAAGGCCCAGTTCAGTGCCAGCTTTTAAGTTTAGAGTCTAAAGATGTAGTATATTCACTCTGTCCCTCACAGTAGAATATATTTACAGTGTAGTGAACAGCACTTTACTTTTTTCACAGGTTTTTATGTTAAAGCCTTATTTCAAAATGGATTCAATTCATTATTTGCCTTAAAATTCTGCAAACAATACCCCACAGTGACAGCATGAAAGAGGGTCGTTTGAATTCTTTGCAGGTGTATTAAATTTAAAAGGACATGTACATAAGTATTCACAGCCTTTGCTCAGTACTTTGTTGAAGCACTTTTGGCACTAATTACAGTCTTTTTGAGTATAAAAGCTACAAGCTTGGCATAATTATTCTGAAAGCAATAAAAATGTGACTGAAAGTGTCCAAATCTGACTGAAATTGGCGAAAATGTGACTGAAAGCGACACAAACGTGACTGAAAGTGACACAAACGTGACAAATCGACATAAATGTGACTAAAAGCGACAAAAGCATGACTGAAAGTGACAAACGTGACAGAAAGTGACAAAAACGTGTCAAAGCATCAAAAACGTGACTGAAAGCGTCGAAAAAACATGACAGAAAGTGACAAAATTGTGACTAAAAGCATCAAAAACATGAGTGACTGCGTCAAAAACGTGACTGAAAGTGTCAAATGTGGCTAAAAGCAACAAAAACATGACAGAAAGTGACAAAATTGTGACTAAAAGCATCAAAAACATGACAGAAAGTGACAAAATTGTGACTAAAAGCATCAAAAACATGAGTGACTGCGTCAAAAACGTGACTGAAAGTGTCAAATGTGGCTAAAAGCAACAAAAACATGACAGAAAGTGACAAAATTGTGACTAAAAGCATCAAAAACATGACTGAAAGTGACAAAAATGTGACAAAGCATCAAAAACATGACTGACAGCATCAAAAACGTGACTGAAAACGACAAAAACGTAACTAAAAGCGTCAAAAACATGACTGAAAGTGACAAAAGTGGCTAAAAGCATCAACAACATGACTGACAGCGTCAACAACGTGACTGAAAGTGTCAAATGTGGCTAAAAGCAACAAAAACATGACAGAAAGTGACAAATGTGACAAAGCATCAAAAACATGACAGAAAGTGACAAAATTGTGACTAAAAGCATCAAAAACATGACAGAAAGCGTCGAAAAAACATGACAGAAAGTGACAAAATTGTGACTAAAAGCATCAAAAACATGACAGAAAGCGTCGAAAAAACATGACAGAAAGTGACAAAATTGTGACTAAAAGCATCAAAAACATGAGTGACAGCGTCAAAAACGTGACTGAAAGTGTCAAATGTGGCTAAAAGCAACAAAAACATGACAGAAAGTGACAAAATTGTGACTAAAAGCATCAAAAACATGACAGAAAGTGACAAAATTGTGACTAAAAGCATCAAAAACATGACAGAAAGTGACAAATGTGACAAAGCATCAACAACATGACAGAAAGTGACAAAATTGTGACTAAAAGCATCAAAAACATGACTGAAAGTGACAAAATTGTGACTAAAAGCATCAAAAACATGAGTGACAGCATCAAAAACGTGACTGAAAGTGTCAAATGTGGCTAAAAGCAACAAAAACATGAAAGAAAGTGACAAAATTGTGGCTAAAAGCAACAAAAACATGAAAGAAAGTGACAAAATTGTGACTAAAAGCATCAAAAACATGACAGAAAGTGACAAAAATGTGACAAAGCATCAACAACATGACTGACAGCGTCAACAACGTGACTGAAAGTGTCAAAACGTGACAAAAGGACAAAAGAAATTGGCGAAAATGTGACTGTGGGCATGAAAAATGTGACTAAAAGTGACAAAAACATGACCAAAAGTGATAAAAACGTGACAGAAAGTGACAGTGCAAAAATTTGAAGTGCAATAATTTCTTCCAGTTTAGATTTGTTCAAAGATGTTCAGAAACAAAGCAAACAAACAACGCGACTAAAAGCTCCAAAAATGTGACCCAAATGTTTTACATATTACATATTTCAGTCTTTTTGTCAGTTCTTCTGGTTGTGTTTAAAATGTGAACTTTGAACAGATTCCCATAATAAAACACAAATTGCAAATCTAATACTGGACAGATATTTTTCACTTTTATAGCTTAATTATTTGAAATTTTACAGTAAAAACGGATTAAACTTGCCATCTCTAGCTCTTTCCTCCATCTGCTAAAATGCAAATGTGACTAATTAGCATATGAATCTTGCTAACACGTTGTGCACAGCGCCCCCTGGAGGCCTCACCTAAGATTGTTACACATTTTTTGAAGCTTAGAGACAGCACTATATGATTCTCCTGCTGTTATGTTAAACCATTGCACTGTGGACGTTCATTCAGCAGAAAAACTGTGCGCCAAAGTGCTAATGCTAATGAGCGAGTTAGCTTCAGAGTTAGCTTTTTGGGCCCTATTCACAATAAAAGGTTAGATGTTGACGGGAATGGACTCATTTTGACGAGGAAAAATAGAGAAAACAGATCATATCATTAATTCCTTTAAAAAAATAAAAAAATTTAAGTTAAATTTTGTGTGAAAACTTGATCTATTGTGCTAATTGTTTTTTAATTTACTGTCCTGTTTTGCGCTTTTAGGCATGAACTGTTTGTGAAAAGATTAATACGAGTGTGATTTTCCTTTTGGTTATTTATTTATCTTTTATGGAAACACTTATGGATCACTTTTAGATAGTTTTATTTAAATAACATCATTGGGCGGTTTGACTTGTAAAAATCTATATTTCCAATGAAAAGAATCAGTGGTGGTGTTCTGCCTTTACAGTCAGGTGTTTGCATGTTCTCCCTGGGCAGATTTCCCTCGAGTGCTCTGTACAGTTTGTCCAATACAGGTTCAAGACGGCAATTTGAAAAGAATATTAATCCCAGTGGTAAAGCAGCAGAATGTTAATGAAACTATTGAGTTGTCGGGTTTTTATCTGATCTTCGGTGCTTGTCTGAATGTTTGTCGCACTTTATTGCTTTTTTCCAGAACACTTTTTCTGTTTTGAACGTCACGGTTTAGTTTTTTTCTCTTGCGCTTTTAGTCAAGGTTTGTTTTTAAGGCGTCAGGTTGAGTTTTATTCAGTATTTACACTTTAAATAAGCTTTTTGACAGTCCCACTAATCTATTTCTGCGTTTGTTTTAAATGAATGCTGTGAGATTTATTGCAGTTTTGTCATAATTGCTTTTGAATTCGCTGCACACACAGCAACAAAATGGAAAAAATATTTAAAGGGCCTATGACAGGTTGAAATACACATTTAACTAAAATGCAGATAAAAGATAAATATATTCAAATTTCTACTAAAATCTTTACAAATTTTACCCCATTTATCTATTTTTTTGGTTTTAAATGTTACTTCCTGGTTGTAAAGTATGACATCACACTAGGAAATTACCATAGCAACCACACTGTACACTGATCAAAACTCCTCTAATGTCACAGATTTTGTTCATTTGACAAAGAGAAACACATGTGAACACTTTTATTTTGATGAATTAATGGTTAAAGGGTCAAAAAAGTAGTTTCTTTTGTGTAAATTATGCATAACCTTTGTCTCCCCAGTGTGATGTCATCTATTTGTTTACTTCCTGAAACTGTCAACAAATTTTTCACTTTTTCTCCACAAATAGTGACCTGATTGGTGTAAAACTATAATTTATATTTACAAGAGGCATTAATACACTGAAAAAAGTCAAAATTAGAAAATCGTAAAAACCCGTCATACGCACTTTAAGAGACATAATTTCTTTTGCAAGCGACAAAATATCCTGAGTATTTATCTATAAAACACACTCAATCTGTCACTTAAACCTCTAGAATACATAATTGTATTTATTTAACGTTCATATTTCAGTCTTCTCTCAAATGTTAATGAGTAAGATTAGTTTAATTTTTCTACTAAAACACAAATCTAATCCCTTTCTCTGTCAGATAAATAACAATGAGACGTATCTACAAAGTTGTTCAACCCGTCATTAGTGAAAAACAAACCGATGAATTGACAAATCGTGACTAGTAAAAAATAACTGATGACATGTCACGATGATTACTATATTTATTTATGGTTCATTAAATCAAAGCTGGAACAATATTTTTCAGGCTCAGTATTTATCGTGTGTGGCTGTTCTTCGCACTAACTCAAACTATTTTGTTATTTTTTGGTAATATAATCAAATTTCAGCTGTCGAGGGTCGAAAAATGAACACATACAACTGTGTGAGTTATTGTGTCAGTGCCGTTAAGTGGTTTCAATATTATCGTTTATCATGTTCTTTACCAAAACTATATATCGCACATTGAAATTTGTTACCATGACAGGCCTAATTATAATTGATCATCCTGTCTGGACTATTGACCTTATTCCTGAAGTTGTCGTTCGCGCCGCCGTCTTGTTTCCGTTGTAGTTCACATGGAGCAGACGAGCTCAACAGAAAATAAGTTCTACATGGACTAAAAAGACGTTTTCAGACTGACCAGGAAATCGTTGCGTTGTGACTTGTTGTTGCTCGTGTTCATTAAACATTTTACACAAATCAATCTACTTTATGTAACATTTTAGCGGCGAGACTTTTCCCTCGTTCATCATTAGCTTTAACAGAGTTCTCGTCAAACGGAAGTGCGTTTACAACAAAAGTGTGGATCTGTGTCAAAAGTGGGTGGAATAAAGTGAATTCAGACTTTAAAACACATTAAAGAAGACCTTTTTATAACAAAGACAGTGACATTATATTATAATTAAGGTGAGACACTACAGGTGAATAACAAAAAATCTTATATTTAAAGATATCAATTTGAAATGTCTCCTTAAGTTACTCACATACGATACACAAAATGTGTATCACAAGTTTTTCATTATGTCATGATTTCATGTGGAAATAAGACTTTTTATGTTCAAAAATACTCATATTTGGGACATATAAAACTGAAAAAACAGACAGAACCAGGTAAATAATACATTTCTTGGTTAATTTTGTAACATATTATTTACAAAAAACTTTACAGAGGGGATTTTGGATTTGCAGTAGTAGTAGTTTTTACGTAAACTAGATCTGACTGAAAATTGTCCTAAAAATACTTCAAATTTTGCCAATTTTTTAAATTTTATTTAAAACTTCAATAAAGCCATTTTAGAATTAAATCAAAAAATCCTTGTGTACGTTTCATCAAAATCTTCCAAGATTGTACAGTTTGGTGTAGGATCTACTTTAAGGCTGATCTTTATGTCTCGAGGGAGAAAAATGCATTTTAAGAAGTTACAATGTCCCAGAGAAATCTATGGATGAAGTGGATTAAATGGAAGAATAAAACATCTTTAGGAACAGATTGGACAAGTTTTTTGTTTCCACATGAAAAACGATATGTTGAGAGAGAAAACTGACCAAAAAATGAAAAAAAAAGTAGTGTAGTAGTAGTGTCTCGCCTTAAAATGTCAAAAAAGAATAGATTATTGCTTATTTTCCTCAATAATACACTTTATTTATAAATATTCTCTATGTAAAAGTCTTCAGTCGCCATATTTCAGCCTTCATTCGACTGGTTCACGTATTTACAAAGTCTAAATATACAACAGAAATAATCGTTTGACAAGTCGACTGCTAAAATAAGAAGCACCGTCCACTAAAGCGCTTATTGAAATAACAAATGCACCTGTCAGTCTTCCCGATGTTACGTACGCCTTCTGTGTGTTCTTAGCTTCCCGCTGCCAAGGGTTTTGTGGCCAACAGTTTCTACTCCGGTCTGACGCCGACAGAGTTTTTCTTCCACACGATGGCCGGACGAGAGGGTCTGGTGGACACCGCGGTGAAGACGGCCGAGACGGGATACATGCAGGTAACGTCTGAGGCTTTTTGAACAGATTGTCACGTCAGAGCGTCCGTGTAGACTGGGACCCGCTGAGAAAAGAAGAGCAGGTCAAGAGGTGGTGTCCGTCCTGTATTATGATTTGAAACACTTTATAGTACCCTTGAAAACACTGTAAATTAAGATTAGATTGATGGATGGATAGATTCTATTTGTTTGTTAGCTGTAGCTCATTAGCAAGATAAGATGATATAGGCCCATTAAAAGTTTGTGAACAAAAACATTCTAAATTCAGAACTGAGGCAAAAGTGAAGTGGAACATGATGTGATTTCACTGGGATTGACCTCAGAATTTCACAAAATATGAAAAATGTAGATGATTTTGTCAAAGTAAAAGCCTCAGACACATGTGAGTGACATCAGAGCTGCTTTAAACACATTTATTATTGTATTTTACATCATGTTTGAGGAAATTATGATAAACTCTTTGCATTTTTGATGAAGAACAATCCAGATTTATGGGTTTTACTGGAAAAATACTCTAAGAAATGTTGAGTCCACAATAATTTTTCATTTTATCTAGAAATATATTAGATACAATTCCATAAATAATTAAATTAAATTAAATTAAATTAAATTAAATTAAATTAAATTAAATTAAATTAAATTAAATTAAATTAAATTATCTAACTGCGTTTTTGACAAATGTGTCGTCCAACCTGTCAGAGGCACTTTAAGCCTTCAAAGTAACACTGTAAATTAAGATTAGATCGATGGATGGATAGATTCTATTTGTTTGTTAGCTGTAACTCATTAGCAAGATAAGAAGATATAGGCCCAAGTTTGTAAACAAAAACATTCTAAATTCAGAATGGAGGCGAAAGTGAAGTGGAACATGATGTGATTTCACTGGAGAAACTGGGATTTGACCTCAGATTATCACAAAATATGACAAATTGAGACGATTTTGGAAAAGTAAAAGCCTCAGACACATGTGAGTGACATCAGAGCTGCTTTAAACACATTTATTATTGTATTTTACATTATGTTTTAGGAAATTATGATCAACTCTTTGCATTTTTGATGAAGAAACAATCCAGATTTATGAGTTTTACTGGAAAAATACTCAGAAATGTTGAGCCCACAATCATTTTTCAGATATATTAGATACTATTCCATAAATTATTAAATGAAATTATCTTATCTAACTGCGTTTTTGTCAAATGAGTCGTCCAACCTGTCAAAGGCACTTCAAGCCTTCAAAGTAACACTGTAAATTAAGATTAGAATGATGGGTGGATAGATTAGGAAACTATTTTGTTAGCAATAGCTCATTAGCAACATAAAAGGATAAGGCCCTTTAAACGTTTGTAAGCAAAAACATTCTACATTCAGAATGGAGGCAAAAGTGAAGAGAAACTGGGCTTCAACCTCAGAATATCACAAAATATGAAAAATTGAGACGATTTTGGAAAAGTAAAAGCCTCAGACACATGTGAGTGACACCAGAGCTGCTTCAAACACATGTATTATTGTATTATGATAAACTCTTTGCGTTTTTGATGAAGAACAATCCAGATTTATGGGTTTTACTGGAAAAATACTCACAGAAATGTTGAGCCCACAATCATTTTTTCATTTTATCTAGAGATATATTAGACACTATTCCATAAATTAGATTCTTTTGAAGCTAAAATACAATTTTAAGACTAGAAATTGTATTTTGTCCATCGTTTGTTACAGAAAAGCAAACTAACTGACCTTTCTACTCTGGAAATTCAAATGTGTTGCTTTGTATCCAACACAAACACTTAAAACCAGGAGAATTTAGATCTAATGTGAGAGAATCATTGAACAATTTACAGTCAACTACCATATTAATGACATCATAATTTAAAGGGTCTGTACAGTAAGATGGAGATTAAAGTCCGTATAACAAGTTCTCATGTTTTTCTAATTATGACTTAGAATTAATCCGCAACAACATGTAATCTTTAAAGTCTATATGACAGGTTTTCATGTTTTTTTAAATTATGTCTTAGTTTGGTGGGAGGGCACCTGTGGTAAATATTTATCATAGTTTTACATTTGTGAAGTTGCAGTTTGTGAAGACGTTTTGAAAAATAAAAGTTTAAAATTTCAGGATGTAGCGCTGAGTTCTAAAATGTAATCTCTCTGTGATGTCATCAAAAAGCGACGTACCATTGAAAATAAATAGACAGTTAAGGCTCAACTGATGCATTTTTTTAACAATTTAAACCATCATTCAACAAAATAAAGGTGTTATCAGGTGTTATTATTTGTCAAATCATAACTATTGTGTCATTTATATGGATTTTGGTCCTTGGTTTGTTGGCTGTAATTGTTGAAGTGCTACAATGTCTTACACATACAACAAAATATCCTGTTTTTTCTGCATAAAAACTACAAAGTCTGTAGTTTAGATTTGTTAAAACATGTTCTGAAACAAGCAAGAAAAAAATGACAAAAAGTTATTAAAACATGACTATAAGCGACAAATACGTGACTAAAGTCGGCGCCAAAAACATGATGACGCAACAAAAACGTGACTTAAAGCGACAGATATGTTACTTGAAGCGTCAAAATTGCGACTAAAAGCGATAAAAATTCAACTAAAAGTGATAATAATTTGATAAGAAGCGCCAAAAACATGATTTAAAGCGCCAAAAACATAACTATTATGTAATTATATGGATTTTGGTCCTTGTTTTCAAAATGGTTGCTAGGAAACAGCTGTAGAATTACCTCCAACTGTGTCATATTTGCTGCTCATGTTCAACCAGGAAGTAAAATTATAAACTTTACAAAAACTGGGGACAAACGGGCAAAATGTTTAGTAAAATCTTAAATATAATCATGTTAATGTGTCGTCGAACCTGTCGTTTAGACTTTAAAGTTGATCTTGACAGGTCTAGAAGAAAATGGATTTAACTTTCCAAAACTGTGTTCCTCTGGGCTTCTGAAGAAATAGATATTGAAAGCAATTTTTATGTTTTTATTAGACAAATTAATATTGATAATTCATATAGATTCATTTGGTCTTATCTAATTGTATCTTTTCTTATGAACAGTCAAATTAAAATTGAATCGTAAATCAATTTGAGGAGAAAAAAAAGTCGTGATTCTTTTTTTTTTTTTCTTAACTTCCTTTGTTTTTTGTTGTTTTGTGCAGCGTCGCTTGGTGAAGTCGCTGGAGGACCTGTGCTCTCAGTACGACCTGACCGTCCGCAGCTCCACCGGGGACATCATCCAGTTCATCTACGGAGGGGACGGCCTGGACCCCGCGGACATGGAGGGCAAAGACGAGCCCCTGGAGTTCAGACGAGTCCTGGACAACATCAGAGTGAGTCCAGCTGATAAACTCAGACAGTTTAGAGATGTCTGACTCTCACCAGATTCTTATGTGTAATTCAGCTCCAGACATTTATCAATCTGGACACTCTCGCTGAAAGCCATCGGGAAAATACATAACATCATGACGAGCCGCTCATTTCCTCATTTGATCGATCACAAACTTTACGTTGAAAGTCACATACGCAACATTTTTGTACCTAAGTAAGCTTCATGAATGAGGTCTGAACCAGGTCTAAACCAGGACTAAACCAGGTCTAAAACCATGTCCAAAACCGGGACTAAACCAGGACTAAACCAGGTCTAAACCAAGACTAAACCGGGACTAAACCAGGTCTAAACCATATCCAAAACCAGGACTAAACCAGGTCAAAACCGGGACTGAACCAGGACTAAACCAGGTCAAAACCGGGACTAAACCAGGTCTAAACCAGGACTAAACCAAGACTAAACCAGGTCTAAAACAAGGTCTAAAACCATGTCCAAAACCAGGACTGAACCAGGACTAAAACCAGGTCTCAACCAGGACTAAAACCAAGTCTAAACCAGGACTAAACCAGGTCTAAAATCATATCCAAAACCAGGACTGAACCAGGACTAAAACCAGGTCTAATCCAGGACTAAAACCAAGTCTAAACCAGGACTAAACCAGGTCTAAAATCATGTCCAAAACCAGCACTGAACCATGTCTAAAACCAGGTCTAAACCAGGTCTAAACCAGGTCTAAAACCATATCCAAAACCAGGACTGAACCAGGACTAAAACCAGGTCTAAACCAGGACTAAACCAGGACTAAACCAGGTCAAAACCGGGTCTACACCAGGTCTACACCAGGTCTAAACCAGGACTAAACCAGGTCTAAACCGGGACTAAACCAGGACTAAACCAGGTCTAAACCGGGACTAAACCAGGACTAAACCAGGTCTAAACCGGGACTAAAACCAGATCTAAACCAGGTCTAAACCGGAACTAAACGGGGATTAAACCAGGTCTAAACCAGGTCTAAACCAGATCTAATCCGGGACTAAACAAATTACAAGAAATATTGTCTATATTGTTGAAGATGGTTGAGGGCCAGATCATGTCCCTTGGAGGCCCTGATTTGGCCCCTGGGCCTTAAGTTGAACAGCCCTGTTCTACTCTCTCAGTTTCAGTAAATGTGCTTTCTGTGATTTAGTTTTAAAGTATGTAAACTATGTTCTGATATTTTCCTTGGCACAAAATCACCATAATAATCTTGACTTTGCCTCAGAAGTGGCTCCTCAACTCATTTGAATAAAACATACTATATATTTGTTTGTATTTGATAAACACACATGATTTTATTTAGTTTGTCCGTTATCCTCCGGTGGTCTGACGTGGTCCTGGTGCCGTTAGCTCCGCTCGGCTTCACGGCTCGTCTGCTCCTGTCGTGACGCGATCAATACCTTCGATCCTGCTCCGTGTCTCATTACTCTGACGTGTAGATGTGTCCTCTCCATTCACACCAGACACGGCTCAAGTGGATTTTCTCAGCATCACTCGTACATTATTCATGAGTGGAATAAACGTCTAATGTTTTCATTTAGCTAGAACGTACTTTATGTGTAAGAAATGAACAAAATTGCATGTATTTTTGGCACGTAATGGAGAGTGCCAGGTTCAGCAAGAATACATTTCTTGCTGAAATTGGCTCTGGGCAAAACGCGCCTCGCCAGCTCTTTTTTTTTTTTTTTTTTATCTCTTTGTGGGTTTTTTGCTGAAATTCTATAAAAGCACCAGAAAATACACAGTGGACAGAGGCACTTTCATATCATTTTTTTCTTATTTTGCGTTTTTCCAGTTCTGTTCTGACGAAAATTGACCCAACGTGAACTGAAATACAAGCTGTTAATGTTTTAAGTTATTTATGTGATAGCGACACAAACGTGACTTGAAGCGACACAAACGTGACTTGAAGCGACACAAACGTGACTTGAAGCGACACAAACGTGACTTGAAGCGACACAAACGTGACTTAAAGCGACACAAACGTGACAAGGCGACACAAGCGTGACTTGAAGCGACACAAACGTGACTTAAAGCGACACAAAGCGTGACTTAAAGCGACACAAACGTGACTTGAAGCCGACAAATGCATGACTTAAATCGACCAGGCGTGACTTGAAGCGACACAAACATGACTTGACAGGCGACACAAACGTGACTTGAAGCGACACAAAGCGTGACAGGCTGACTTAAAGCGTGTGAAGCGACACAAACGTGACTTAAAGCGACACAAACGTGACTTAAAGCGACACAAACGTGACTTAAAGCGACACAAACGTGACTTGAAGCGACAAATGCATGACTTAAATCGACACGAACGTGACTTGAAGCGACACAAACGTGACTTGAAGCGACACAAACGTGACTTGAAGCGACACAAACGTGACTTGAAGCGACACAAACGTGACTTGAAAGCGACACAAAGCGTGACAGGCGACACAAGCGTGACTTAGGCGACACAAACGTGACAGGCGACACAAAGCGTGACTTGAAGCGACACAAGCGTGACTTAAGCGACTTGACAGGCGACACGCGTGACTTGAAGGCGACACAAGCGTGACAGGCGACACAAGCGTGACTTGAAGGCGACACAAACGTGACTTGAAGCGACACAAACGTGACTTGAAGCTGACACAACGTGACTTGAAGCGACACAAACGTGACTTGAAGCGACACAAGCGTGACAGGCGACACAAAGCGTGACTTGAAGGCGACACAAACGTGACTTGAAGCGACACAAGCGTGACTTGAAGGCGACACAAGCGTGACAGGCGACACAAGCGTGACTTGGCGACACAAAGCGTGAAGCTTAATAGGCGACACAAGCGTGACTTGAAGCGACACAAAGCGTGACTTGAGGCGACACAAGCGTGACTTTGAAGGCGACACAAAGCGTGACAGGCGACACAAGCGTGACTTGAAGCGGCCTAAGCGTGACTTAAGCGACACAAACGTGACTTAGGCGACACAAACGTGACTTGAAGCGACACAAACGTGACTTGAAGCGACACAAACGTGACTTGAAGCGACACAAACGTGACTTGAAGCGACACAAACGTGACTTGAAGCGACACAAACGTGACTTGAAGCGACACAAACGTGACTTAAAGCGACACAAACGTGACTTAAAGCGACACAAACGTGACTTAAAGCGACACAAACGTGACTTAAAGCGACACAAACGTGACTTGAAGCGAGCGTGACAGAGTGACTGAAACGTGACAAGCGACACAAGCGTGACACGCGTGACTTGAAGCGACACAAACGTGACTTGAAGCTTAATAATAAACGTGACTTGAAGCGACACAAACGTGACTTGAAGCGACACAAACGTGACTTGAAGCGACACAAACGTGACTTGAAGCGACACAAACGTGACTTGAAGCGACACAAACGTGACTTAAAGCGACACAAACGTGACTTGAAGCGACAAATGCATGACTTAAATCGACACGAACGTGACTTGAAGCGACACAAACGTGACTTGAAGCGACACAAACGTGACTTGAAGCGACACAAACGTGACTTGAAGCGACACAATCGTGACTTGAAGCGACACAAACGTGACTTAGGCGAGCATGACAGACGCGGCCTAAGCGCTGACTTGAAGCGACACAAACGTGACTTGAAGCGACACAAACGTGACTTGAAGCGACACAAACGTGACTTGAAGCGACACAAACGTGACTTGAAGCGACACAAACGTGACTTGAAGCGACACAAACGTGACTTGAAGCGACACAAACGTGACTTGAAGCGACACAAACCTGACTTGAAGCGACACAAACCTGACTTGAAGCGACACAAACGTGACTTGAAGCGACACAAACGTGACTTGAAGCGACACAAACGTGACTTGAAGCGACACAAGCGTGACTTGAAGCGACACAAACGTGACTTGAAGCGACACAAAGGTGACTTGAAGCGACACAAACTAGACTTGAAGCGACACAAACGTGACTTGAAGCGACAACGCGTGACTTAAGGCGACACAACGTGACTTGAAGCGACACAAACGTGACTTGAAGCGACACAAACGTGACTTGAAGCGACACAAACGTGACTTGAAGCGACACAAATGCGTGACTTGAAGCGACACAAACGTGACTTGAAGCGACACAAACGTGACTTGAAGCGACACAAACGTGACTTGAGGCGACACACAAACGTGACTTGAAGCGACACAAACGTGACTTTAAGCGACACAAACGTGACTTTAAGCGACACAAACGTGACTTGAAGCGACAAATTCGTGACTTGAAGCGACACAAACGTGACTTGAAGCGACACAAACGTGACTTGAAGCGACACAAACGTGACTTGAAGCGACACAAACGTGACTTGAAGCGACACAAACGTGACTTGAAGCGACACAAACGTGACTTGAAGCGACACAAACGTGACTTGAAGCGACACAAACCTGACTTGAAGCGACACAAACGTGACTTGAAGCGACACAATCGTGACTTTATGCGACACAAACGTGACTTGAAGCGACACAAACGTGACTTGAAGCGACACAAACGTGACTTGAAGCGACACAAACGTGACTTGAAGCGACACAAGCGTGACTTGAAGCGACACAAGCGTGACTTGAAGCGACACAAACGTGACTTGAAGCGACACAAAGGTGAATTGAAGCGACACAAAGGTGACTTGAAGCGACACAAAGGTGACTTGAAGCGACACAAACTTGACTTGAAGCGACACAAACTTGACTTGAAGGCGACACAACGCGTGACTTTAAGCGACACAAACGTGACTTGATGCGACACAAACGTGACTTGAAGCGACAAATGCATGACTTAAATCGACACGAACGTGACTTGAAGCGACACAAACGTGACTTGAAGCGACACAAACGTGACTTGAAGCGACACAAACGTGACTTGAAGCGACACAAACGTGACTTGAAGCGACACAAACGTGACTTGAAGCGACACAAACGTGACTTGAAGCGACACAAACGTGACTTGAAGCGACACAAACGTGACTTGAAGCGACACAAACCTGACTTGAAGCGACACAAACGTGACTTGAAGCGACACAAACCTGACTTGAAGCGACACAAACGTGACTTGAAGCGACACAAACTTGACTTGAAGCGACACAAGCGTGACTTGAAGGCGACACAAAGCGTGACTTGAAGCGACACAAACGTGACTTGAAGCGACACAAAGGTGAATTGAAGCGACACAAAGGTGACTTGAAGCGACACAAAGGTGACTTGAAGCGACACAAAGCTTGACTTGAGGCGACACTAAGCGTGACTTAAGGCGACAGCGTGACAGGCGACACTAAGCGTGACTTGAAGCGACACAAAGCGTGACTTGAGCGACACAAAGCGTGACTTGAAGCGACGCGTGACTTGAAGCGACACAAGCGTGACTTGAAGCGACACAAACGTGACTTAGGCGACACAAACGTGACTTGAAGCTTACACAAACGTGACTTGAAGCTTATTACCTAACGTGACTTGAAGCGACACAAACGTGACTTGAAGCGACACAAACGTGACTTGAAGCGACACAAACGTGACTTGAGGCGACACAACGTGACTGACCTGAAACGACACAAACGTGACTTAAAGCGACACAAACGTGACTTGAAGGCGACACAAACGTGACTTGAAGCGACACAAACATGACTTGAAGCGACACAAACGTGACAGGCGACACAAACGTGACTTGAAGCGACACAAACGTGACTATGTTTACACAAACGTGACTTGAAGAGACACAAACGTGACTTAAAGCGACACAAACGTGACTTGAAGCGACACAAACGTGACTTGAAGCGACACAAACGTGACTTGAAGCGACACAAACGTGACTTAGGCGACACAAGCGTGACAGGCGTTTACCAAACGCGACTTTGAAGCGACACAAAGCGTGACGGAGGCGACACAAGCGTGACAGAAGCGACACAAGCGTGACTTGAAGGCGACACAAGCGTGACTTGAAGCGACACAAGCGTGACTTGAAGCGACACAAACGTGACTTGAAGCGACACAAACGTGACTTGAAGGCGACACAAGCGTGACTTGAAGGCGACACAAAGCGTGACTTGAAGCGACACAAACGCGTGACTTGAAGCGACACAAACGTGACTTGAAGCGACACAAACGTGACTATGTTTACACAAACGCGTGACTATAAGCGACACAAACGCGTGACTTGAAGCGACACAAGCGTGACTATAAGCGACACAAGCGTGACTATAAGCGACACAAGCGTGACTATAAGCGACACAAACGTGACTTAAAGCGACACAAACGTGACTTGAAGCGACACAAACGTGACTTGAAGCGACACAAAGTGACTTGAAGCGACACAAAGTGACTTGAAGCGACACAAACGTGACTTGAAGCGACACAAACGTGACTTGAAGCGACAAATGCATGACTTAAAGTGACAAATACGTTACTTCAAAAACTGTGACTAAAAGCTATAAAAATTCAACAAAAAGCGAAAAAAACTTGACTCAAGGCGCCAAAAACGTGACTTTAAGCGTTAAAATTGTGACTAAAAGCGACAAAAATGCAACTGAAAGTGAAGAAAGTGAAGAAAATTGACCCAACGTGAACTGAAATACAAGCTGTTAATGTTTTAAGTTATTTATGTGACAGGACTGAACAATTTGTGAATTGTTATTTTGTGATGTTATATAAAATGTTTGTGTTACAATTCTTGTGAGAAAAACACCACAATTTAACAACTATTCATGATTACTGGGAACATGATTACTGAGAATTTGTATTTGATTTCCACTGCCTTAGACATTACTAATCCTCAATTTTGTGACCAGCTTTTGGAAATCAAACTTTCAAACAGACACATTTATTCACATTTAGGTGTATTTTTGGACCATAGATTGCATTAAAAAGACTTATTTTTGCTTCTAAAATTGTCATGATTATTACTTTTTAGTTCTTACGATTATTTTGTGACTTGAAAAATCTCGATTATCAACTAATTTAATAATCTTGACATCCCTGGCGGTTAGGTTTGTGATTAGTGTGTAATAATCTGACACTTAAATGTCTCCAGGAGGATTGAGAGAAAGACTGAAATAGAAACAATTGGTTTTGATAAGACTTTATCAGTACCATTGATAATTTTTGTTATCAATTCAATTCCTTAATGCTTCTGTTATTGATTCCTATTTATAGCTTTTGAAGACTATGCATCTTAAAGGGCGTATGACAGGTTTTCATGATTTTCAAATTTTGACTTTATTCAGTGTATTAATACCATTTGTAAATATAAATTATAGTTTTACTCCAATCAAGCAGCCATTTGTGGAGAAAAGTTGAAAAATCTGTTGAAAATTACAGGAAGTAAACAAACTGATGACATCACACTGGGGAGACAAAGGTTATGCATAATTTACACAAAATAAATTAATTTTTTGGAACATTTAAACATGAATTCAACAAAATAAAGGTGTTAACATGTATTTTTATTCGTAAAATAAACAAATCTGTGACATCTGATGAGTTTTGGCCCACTGTGCAGGATGGTTGCTATGGTAATTTCCTAGTGTGATGCCATCATTTACAACCAGGAAGTAAGACAAAAAACCTAAAAAAAAATTGCTAAACCACAATGAAATTTGTGACGTTTTTGAACATTTTTTGAAACATATTTATCTTAACTGCAATTTTGTCAAATGTCCAACCTGTCATAGGCTCTTTAAGTATCTAGTTTTATAAATCTGTACTTAAATTGATCTAATTTAATACATTTAGACAGAAGTGTTGGTTATGACTAAAACAATGTAAAGTATTTTAATTGATGTAAAACTCAAAACTCAGTTTCAGCAGACAGGTGTGAAGTACTTTCTCAAATTGCTGTTACTATAAACACAGGAGGGTTCAAAGCAGGAGGCAGTGAGGGCTTTTCTGTCTCGTGCCTTTCACACGTGTCCTTTTGTTATTCCTATAACGGGGACCATCCTGTCAGTCTCTTACCTCTGAGCTCTGATCGCTGTGTGCAGAAACACACACCTGCACATAGAAGCACATGTGCACTGTCCTTGTGCCGTGTGTGTGGCTGGTGCTCGCCTCACAGTTGTTGTGGCGCTCCTCTGCTGCATCAAAGTGTTTATTAAATCCACTTGGACTCGGCGTGACGTGCAGCGCGGCTCGTAGGATTCGCCAGAGTAAAACTTATTATGAAAGCGAAAGTATGAGTGCTGCGCCGAGATGAGGGATTTAAAGGTACGACGGCCCAAAGAGGCGTCGATAAGAAGAACAGTTAAGGGAGAAGACGTACAGCTCCAATGGATTGCTAAAAATGGAACTGATTCTCGATACTCATCCCTGTTCACATTTAATCAAAACAAATCACAAAATCTGTCATTTTTTAAGTGCTCTGTCTTCCACATACAATAAAATATCCTGTTTATTCTGCATAAAAACTAAGTCTGTAGTTTAGACTTTTTAAAACATCTTCTGAAATAAGCAAGAAAAAAGTTATTGAGACATGACTATAAGCGACACAAACGTGACTTGAAGCGACACAAACGTGACTTGAAGCAACACAAACGTGACTTAAAGCAACACAAACGTGACTTGAAGCGACACAAACGTGACTTAAAGCAACACAAACGTGACTTGAAGCGACACAAACATGACTTGAAGCGACACAAACGTGACTTAAAGCAACACAAACGTGACTTGAAGCGACACAAACGTGACTATAAGCGACACAAACGTGACTTAAAGCGACACAAACGTGACTTGAAGCGACACAAACGTGACTTAAAGCAACACAAACGTGACTATAAGCGACACAAACGTGACTTAAAGCAACACAAACGTGACTTGAAGCGACACAAACGTGACTTGAAGCGACACAAACGTGACTTGAAGCGACACAAACGTGACTTAAAGCGACACAAACGTGACTTAAAGCAACAGAAAACGTGACTTGAAGCGACACAAACGTGACTATAAGCGACACAAACGTGACTTAAAGCAACAGAAAACGTGACTTGAAGCGACACAAACGTGACTTGAAGCAACACAAACGTGACTTAAAGCAACAGAAAACGTGACTTGAAGCGACACAAACGTGACTATAAGCGACACAAACGTGACTATAAGCGACACAAACGTGACTTAAAGCAACACAAACGTGACTTGAAGCAACACAAACGTGACTTAAAGCAACAGAAAACGTGACTTGAAGCGACACAAACGTGACTATAAGCGACACAAACGTGACTTGAAGCGACACAAACGTGACTTGAAGAGCGACACAAACGTGACTTGAAGCGACACAAACGTGACTTAAAGCAACACAAACGTGACTTGAAGCGACACAAACGTGACTTGAAGCGACACAAACGTGACTTGAAGCGACACAAACGTGACTTGAAGCGACACAAACGTGACTTAAAGCAACACAAACGTGACTATAAGCGACACAAAGCGTGACTTAAAGCGACACAAAGCGTGACTTGAAGCGACACAAACGTGACTTGAAGCGACACAAACGTGACTTAAAGCAACACAAACGTGACTTGAAGCGACACAAACGTGACTTAAAGCAACACAAACGTGACTTGAAGCGACACAAACGTGACTTAAAGCGACACAAACGTGACTTGAAGCGACACAAACGTGACTTAAAGCGACACAAACGTGACTTAAAGCAACAGAAAACGTGACTTGAAGCGACACAAACGTGACTTGAAGCAACACAAACGTGACTTAAAGCAACAGAAAACGTGACTTGAAGCGACAAAAACGTGACTATAAGCGACATAAACGTGACTATAAGCGACACAAACGTGACTTAAAGCAACACAAACGTGACTTGAAGCAACACAAACGTGACTTGAAGCGACACAAACGTGACTATAAGCGACACAAACGTGACTTGAAGCGACACAAACGTGACTATAAGCGACACAAACGTGACTTGAAGCGACACAAACGTGACTTGAAGAGCGACACAAACGTGACTTGAAGCGACACAAACGTGACTTAAAGCAACACAAACGTGACTTGAAGCGACACAAACGTGACTTGAAGCGACACAAACGTGACTTGAAGCGACACAAACGTGACTTAAAGCAACACAAACGTGACTATAAGCGACACAAACGTGACTTAAAGCGACACAAACGTGACTTGAAGCGACACAAACGTGACTTGAAGCGACACAAACGTGACTTAAAGCAACACAAACGTGACTTGAAGCGACACAAACGTGACTTGAAGCGACACAAACGTGACTTGAAGCGACACAAACGTGACTTAAAGCAACACAAACGTGACTTAAAGCAACACAAACGTGACTATAAGCGACACAAACGTGACTTGAAGCGACACAAACGTGACTTAAAGCAACACAAACGTGACTTAAAGCAACACAAACGTGACTATGCGACACAAACGTGACTATGCGACACAAACGTGACTTAAAGCGACACAAACGTGACTTGAAGCGACACAAACGTGACTTGAAGCGACACAAACGTGACTTAAAGCAACACAAACGTGACTATAAGCGACACAAACGTGACTATAAGCGACACAAACGTGACTTAAAGCGACACAAACGTGACTTGAAGCGACACAAACGTGACTTAAAGCGACACAAACGTGACTATAAGCGACACAAACGTGACTATAAGCGACACAAACGTGACTTGAAGCGATACAAACGTGACTTGAAGCGACACAAACGTGACTTGAAGCGACACAAACGTGACTTGAAGCGACACAAACGTGACTTAAAGCAACACAAACGTGACTTGAAGCGACACAAACGTGACTTAAAGCAACACAAACGTGACTTGAAGCGACACAAACGTGACTTAAAGCGACACAAACGTGATTTGAAGCGACACAAACGTGACTTAAAGCGACACAAACGTGACTTAAAGCAACAGAAAACGTGACTTGAAGCGACACAAACGTGACTTGAAGCAACACAAACGTGACTTAAAGCAACAGAAAACGTGACTTGAAGCGACACAAACGTGACTATAAGCGACATAAACGTGACTATAAGCGACACAAACGTGACTTAAAGCAACACAAACGTGACTTAAAGCAACAAACGTGACTTGAAGCGACACAAAGCGTGACTATAAGCGACACAAAGCGTGACTTGAAGCGACACAAACGTGACTTGAAGCGACACAAACGTTATTTGAAGCTAACACAAACGTGACTTAAAGCAACACAAACGTGACTTGAAGCGACACAAACGTGACTTGAAGCGACACAAACGTGACTTGAAGCGACACAAACGTGACTTGAAGCGATACAAACGTGACTTGAAGCGACACAACGTGACTTGAAGCGACACAAACGTGACTGAAGCTTAACAAACGTGACTTGATGCGACACAAACGTTACTATATTCTACACAAACGTGACTTGAAGCGACACAAACGTGACTTGAAGCGACACAAACGTGACTTGAAGCGACACAAACGTGACTTAAAGCAACACAAACGTGACTATGTTTACACAAACGTGACTATAAGCGACACAAACGTGACTATGTTTACACAAACGTGACTTGAAGCGACACAAACGTGACTTGAAGCGACACAAACGTGACTTGAAGCGACACAAAGCGTGACTTAAAGCAACACAAACGTGACTTGAGGCGACACAAACGTGACTTAAAGCAACACAAGCGTGACTTGAAGCGACACAAAGCGTGACTTAAAGCAACACAAACGTGACTATCATACAAACGCGTGACTTAAAGCGACACAAGCGTGACTTGAAGCGACACAAACGTGACTTGAAGGCGACACAAACGTGACTTGAAGCGACACAAACGTGACTTAAAGCAACACAAGCGTGACTTGAAGCGACACAAACGTGACTTGAAGCGACACAAACGTGACTTGAAGCGACACAAACGTGACTTAAAGCAACACAAACGTGACTTAAAGCAACACAAAGCGTGACTATAAGCGACACAAACGTGACTATAAGCGACACAAACGTGACTTAAAGCGACACAAAGCGTGACTTGAAGCGCGTGACAAGCGACACAAACGTGACTTGAAGCGACACAAACGTGACTTAAAGCAACACAAACGTGACTATAAGCGACACAAACGTGACTATAAGCGACACAAACGTGACTTAAAGCGACACAAACGTGACTTGAAGCGACACAAACGTGACTTAAAGCGTGACAAACGTGACTATAAGCGACACAAACGTGACTATAAGCGACACAAACGTGACTTAAAGCAACACAAACGTGACTTGAAGCGCACACAAACGTGACACACAAACGTGACTTGAAGCGACACAAACGTGACTTAAAGCAACACAAACGTGACTTGAAGCGACACAAACGTGACTAAAAGCTACACAAACGTGTCTATAAGCGACTCAATCGTGACTTAAAGCAACACAAACGTGACTTAAAGCAACAGAAAACGTGGACTTGAAGCGACACAAACGTGACTATAAGCGACACAAAGCGTGACTTAAAGCGACACAAACGTGACTTGAAGAGCGACACAAACGTGACTTGAAGCGACACAAACGTGACTTAAAGCAACACAAGCGTGACGAGCGACACAAACGTGACTTGAAGCGACACAAACGTGACTTGAAGCGACACAAACGTGACTTGAAGCGATACAAACGTGACTTGAAGCGACACAAACGTGACTTGAAGCGACACAAACGTGACTTGAAGCGACACAAACGTGACTTGAAGCGACACAAACGTGACTATAAGCGACACAAACGTGACTTGAAGCGACACAAACGTGACTTGAAGCGACACAAACGTGACTTGAAGCGACACAAACGTGACTTAAAGCAACACAAACGTGACTATAAGCGACACAAACGTGACTATAAGCGACACAAACGTGACTATAAGCGACACAAACGTGACTTGAAGCGACACAAACGTGACTTGAGGCGACACAAACGTGACTTGAAGCGACACAAACGTGACTTAAAGCAACACAAACGTGACTTGAAGCGACACAAAGCGTGACTTAAAGCAACACAAACGTGACTTGAAGCGACACAAACGTGACTTAAAGCAACACAAACGTGACTATAAGCGACACAAACGTGACTTTAAGCGACACAAACGTGACTTTAAGCGACACAAACGTGACTTGAAGCGACACAAACGTGAAGGCGACACAAACGTGACTTCGGCGACACAAACGTGACTTAAAGCGACACAAACGTGACTTGAAGCGACACAAACGTGACTTGAAGCTTGACACAAACGTGACTTGAAGCGACACAAACGTGACTTAAAGCAACACAAACGTGACTTAAAGCAACACAAACGTGACTATGTTTACACAAACGTGACTATGTTTACACAAACGTGACTTAAAGCGACACAAACGCGTGACTTGAAGCGACACAAGCGTGACTTGAAGCGACACAAACGTGACTTAAAGCAACACAAACGTGACTATAAGCGTTACACAAACGTGACTATGTTTACACAAACGTGACTTGAAGCGACACAAACGTGACTTGAAGCGACACAAACGTGACTTAAAGCGACACAAACGTGACTATAAGCGACACAAACGTGACTATAAGCGACACAAACGTGACTTAAAGCGACACAAACGTGACTTGAAGCGACACAAACGTGACTTGAAGCGACACAAACGTGACTTGAAGCGACACAAACGTGACTTAAAGCAACACAAACGTGACTTGAAGCGACACAAACGTGACTTAAAGCAACACAAACGTGACTATAAGCGACACAAACGTGACTTAAAGCGACACAAACGTGATTTGAAGCGACACAAGCGTGACTTAAAGCGACACAAACGTGACTTAAAGCAACAGAAAACGTGACTTGAAGCGACACAAACGTGACTTTGAAGCAACACAAACGTGACTTAAAGCAACAGAAAACGCGTGACTTGAAGCGACACAAACGTGACTTTAAGCGACACAAACGTGACTATAAGCGACACAAACGTGACTTAAAGCAACACAAACGTGACTTAAAGCAACAGAAAACGTGACTTGAAGAGACACAAAGCGTGACTATAAGCGACACAAACGTGACTTGAAGCGACACAAGCGTGACTTGAAGAGCGACACAAAGCGTGACTTGAAGGCGACACAAAGCGTGACTTAAAGCTACACAAACGTGATTTTAAGCTACACAAACGTGACTTTAAGCGACACAAACGTGACTTGAAGCGACACAAACGTGACTTGAAGCTATACAAACGTGACTTGAAGCGACACAAACGTGACTTGAAGCTTACACAAACGTGACTTGAAGCTTACACAAACGTGACTTAAGCGACACAAACGTGACTTTATGCGACACAAACGTGACTTGAAGCGACACAAACGTGACTTAAAGCGACACAAACGTGACTTGAAGCGACACAAACGTGACTTAAAGCAACACAAACGTGACTTGAAGCGACACAAACGTGACTTAAAGCGACACAAACGTGACTTGAAGCGACACAAACGTGACTTGAAGCGACACAAACGTGACTTGAAGCGACACAAACGTGACTTGAAGCGACACAAACGTGACTTAAAGCGACACAAACGTGACTTGAAGCGACACAAACGTGACTTAAAGCAACACAAACGTGACTTGAAGCGACACAAACGTGACTTAAAGCGACACAAACGTGACTATAAGCGACACAAATGTGACTTGAAGCGACACAAACGTGACTATAAGCGACACAAACGTGACTATAAGCGACACAAACGTGACTTGAAGCGACACAAACGTGACTATAAGCGACACAAACGTGACTATAAGCGACACAAACGTGACTTGAAGCGACACAAACGTGACTATAAGCGACACAAACGTGACTTAAAGCAACACAAACGTGACTTGAAGCGACACAAACGTGACTTAAAGCGACACAAACGTGACTTGAAGCGACACAAACGTGACTTGAAGCGACACAAAGTGACTTGAAGCGACACAAAGTGACTTGAAGCGACACAAACGTGACTTGAAGCGACACAAACGTGACTTAAAGCAACACAAACGTGACTTGAAGCGACACAAATGCATGACTTAAAGCGACAAATACGTTACTTGAAGCATCAAAAGTGCGACTAAAAGCAATAAAAATTCAACTAAAAGCGACAAAAACTTGACTCAAAGCGCCAGAAACGTGACTTAAAGCTCCTAAAAAGTGACTTTAAGCAAAAAAATTGCGGCTAAAAGCGACAAAAATGCAACTTAAAGTGACAAAACCGTATCTAAAAGCGACAAAAACTTGACTTAAAACGTCAAAAAGGCAACAAAAATAAGATTTAAATGCCAATGTACGACTGAAAGCGTCAAAAACATGGCCAAAGGAGACAAAAACTTGACGATGAAATGACAAAATGTTTCTTTTATTCGTTTGTCAGCTCAAATTTGTCTTTTTGCCAATTCTCCAGGTTGAGTTTAAAACGTGAACTTTAAACTGAATACCATTTTAGAACGCAAATCTAATCAATCACAAAACTGTTCAGAAAAATCAGAATAAGACATCTATCCCCAATCGCGCAGCTTTAGTCTGCAGTAAACGACAGGATGTGCAGTTTTTATGCAGAATAAAACAGGATATTTTGTTGTTTGTGGAGGAAACGATTGCACTTCAAAAACTGCAGCCTTTGCGATTTGCCAATGCCGTCCATAAAAACTGCAATTTCAGTTCAATCGCAATGAATCCTGCAGCCCTATCATGTAAAATGTGCTTTAAAAACATGCACATATCATCATCATTGGCTTCTTTTTGAGCTTCTTTTGTGCTTTTTTTTCCAAACACTTGGTCACTTTTTGCTCTCAGGATTCACATCTGCCTTTTACTGTGAATAAGAAATGATAAGTTACTAATCAAGTATCTGTGTAATCGTTATTTGGTCTTAACACAGACTTCAAAACATGCCATGCGCCTGGAGGAGACGTTTTATGACTCGGAGAAAGCAGAAATTTCATCCAAATTAAGGTTACGGTGCACTTTATTGTTCCTGCGGGGGAGCACTGCACTTTAAAGATCCCGGTGTAATTCTGTTTGACTGCCGTACACAATAGCTACCTTGAATAACGCTGCTTCAAACGCTATTATCTGAAGGAGCAAGCGTCTGTGTTTGAACGAGGAAAACATGATCCCTCGGTGCGAAAGATGGTGCACTCAAAATGTCCAATTACCATTATTTGGCTATTGTAAAAAAGTAAAGAATAAAACATCTCTTTTACAACAGGAAAAACATGCAGAACTATGAGATTTCTTAAACGTTTACCGTAAAATAACTGTCTTTTTAAGAAACGGGGCAATTTACATCTCAAAGTGTCTTTTAACTGGGCCATCCTTAAATGGAAAATCAGACAAATTAACATATAAACAGCTTTGCTTAGATTTGTTTTGGCAGTAAACTGAGGCTGCGTAAGAAGATTAGTGAATGATAAAGATGTTTAGAATTGGGATTTCATTTAAGAGTCGAAATTGTATTGAGATGTAGACCAGGGGTGTCCAAACTTTTTCCATCAAGGGCCGCATATTGAAATATAGACCAAGCGGAGGGGCAAAAATCAGTTGTGAAACCCTTCAAAAAGCTGCTTTTATCTGATGTTTTAAGCTCCACCACATCTACATTCAGTCTCAGTGTCTTAATATCAGGTCTGTGTGGCACCAAAATGTTCGTTATTTAGGTTAGAATTGTAGAAAATCTGAAATTTGCTGCAAAAAGTACAATGTGGGCCAATTCACTAGTAAGCCTAAGGGCCAAGAAAAATTGGGCTGAGGGCCGAATTTGGCCCCCGGGCCCTAGTTTGGACATGCCTGATGTAGACGATAAAATAAATGCACGCCGACTTCAGAGATCTACAGCTAAACATTTCAAATAGTATTATTGCATCGACTTCATGGAAGGTTTGAAATGTGAATAACTAAATCTAAATTGTAGTCACTGAGGCTAACCTTGCCCCAGGCCCGTAATTTGAATTTGGACCTGTCGTTTTAGCCCTAAGGAGTAGAAATCTAAATATTTATGGCAAAACGATGAATATTATATAAATGTGCAGCTGTTGCAGCTGGCATATATTTTAGCCTCGTCCCTGAAAATATTGGCTACTTTCTAAACCAGTGTTTCTCAAACTGTGGTTTCACCAGTTGTACGCAGACTCTTCTGCTGTTTTTAAGTGAATTATATCTACAGTTTTGTCCTCCTTTTGTGTTTATCTTGGTTTGGAACGACTGTAGATATTGTATAGTCATATTATAGTCTTCTAGTTAAGCCCCAATAAGCCTAATAAAGCCGAATTTGTCTGTAGTCCAGTTAAAGACCTGATTTAGATCAAGTGGAAATCAGAAAGTCAAGTATTTTTGTAGGTCTATAAAACTTCTCAAATTAATGAAAAATGATTGAACCAAAAATAATTAAATCAGGGCTGCCAAATTATGGAAAATTTGATTCAGTGCAATTAAAGCTGGACTGTTACGGGACTTACAGGACTAACAGGACTGAAGCGGAATGTAATGGGGTTATAATGGGACTGGAACGGGACTGTAATGAAATGTAACGAGACTGAACCGTAATGTAACAGGACAGTAACTGGACTCTAAGGAGACTATTCACCTTATGCCGGAAGTTCCCGTTTGCGCCGCCGTCTTGTTTCCGTTGTAGTTTACATGGAGCAGACGAGCTCAACAGAAAATAAGTTCTACATGGACTAAAAAGACGTTTTCAGGAAATCGTTGCGTTGTGACTTGTTGTTGCTCGTGTTCATTAAACATTTCACACAAATCAATCTACTTTATGTAACATTTTAGCGTCAGACTTTTCCCTCGTTCGTCATTAGCTTTAACGGAGTTCTCGTCAAACGGAAGTGCGTTTACAACAAAAGTGCAAAAACCAGCAAAAGTGGGCGGGGCAGAATAAGGTGAATAACATGTCTGAACCGGAATGTAACAGGACTGTAACGAAATTGTAACATGACTGTAACTGGACTACAATGAGACTGTAACAAGACTGTAATGTGACTGAACCATAATGTAACGAGACTGTAACAGGACTGTAACAGAACTGCAACTGGACTATTATGTGACTGTAATAAGACTGACGGGACTGAACCTGAAGGTAACATGACTCTAATATGACTGTTACAGGACTCTTATGGGACTGTAATGTGACTGTAACGAAATGTAACGAGGCTGTAACAAGACTGTAATGGGACTGAACTGGAATGTAACGGGACTATAATGCATCTGTAGTATGTATTTATTAACCTTTATTTAACCTTTAATCTTTTTCAAGGGTGACCTGTGCCCAGAGGGGAGGAGCCTATTGTGCATGTTTTTAGTGTAAATGTAACAAGGCCGACTTGATCTGCCTTGTAAACTTCTTAGCCTCGAGTAAATAATAGATGTTCTGTTTGTCCTTTTATGTAAATGTTATCCTTGTAACTCCTTCCTGTGATTTTAAACTTTTATTTTTCCAATTCTTTTCACAGCAGCAACTTCACAAATGTAAAACTTTGATAAATAATTACCACAGGCGCCCTCCCACCATTTCTTAGATCAGTGATTCTCAAACTTTTTCAGTCGCGTCCCCCAAAATAACAATAGTTCACATTCGCGACCTCCAAACACAAAAAATAGGCGACATGCACAGTGATAAATTGGCCTTATATCTAATGTTTGATTTTTATTTTGAGAATATAGATCTAGAAAAATGACTTTGATGCCGACAAATAGGAATCTAGGCAAGGCAAGGCAAGGCAAGTTTATTTGTAGAGCACAATTCGTACACAGGGCAATTCAAAGTGCTTTACATAAACAGGAAAAATTGCATTAAAATCACAAAATACAAAAAGACACACAGAATCATTTTAAAATCATTTTAAAATAAAGTGCTTTAAAAGGTCAGAGTGCAGATAGATCTTTCAGTCGTATGCACGTCTAAAGAGAACTGTTTTTAGCCTGGATTTAAACATTGTCAGAGTGGAGGCCTGTCTCACATCTTCAGGGAGACTGTTCCAGATTTTAGCTGCAAAAAACTGAAATGCTGATTCCCCATGTTTAGTCCTGACTCTAGGCACCTGCAGGAGGCCGGTCCCTGAGGTCCTCAGAGTACGAGATGGTTTATACGGCACTAACATGTCAGAGATGTACTTTGGTGCTTGGCCGTGGAGAGACTTGAACACAAGCAGAGCTGCTTTAAAGTCAATTCTCTGAGCCACAGGAAGCCAGTGCAGAGACCTGAGCACAGGACTAATGTGATCGTACTTCCTGGTTCTTGTCAGGACCCGAGCAGCAGCGTTCTGGATGTACTGCAGCTGTTTTACAGCTCGTTTGGAGAGGCCAGTGAACAGGCCGTTGCAGTAGTCTAACCTACTGGAGACAAATGCATGGATAAGTCTCTCCAAGTCTGGTTTAGACACTATACCTTTAATTTTGGCAATGTTTTTTAGGTGGTAAAAGGCTGTTGATGTTATTGATTTGATGTGGCTGTTAAAGTTCAGGTCTGAGTCCATTATTACCCCCAGATTTCTAACTTGATTTGTCGGTTTTAGAGCGAGAGACTGGAGGTGACTGCTGACACTTTCTCTCTGTTTCTGCGGCCCAAAGACGATGATTTCAGTCTTGTCTGAGTTTAGCTGAAGAAAATTGTTTTGCATCCACAAGCTGATCTGTTGGATGCAATGACAGAGTGAATCCACTGGTCCATATTCACCTGCCGTCAGTGAGACATAGATCTGAGTGTCATCTGCGTAGTTGTGATAAGACACATTTGTGCTGAGTATTAACTGACCTAAGGGCAGCATATAGAGGTTGAACAGAAGGGGTCCCAGGATTGACCCTTGGGGCACCCCACAGGTCAAGCTCACGTGGTCTGAGACACAGTTACCAAACTCAACAAAGTACTATCTGTCCTCAAGGTAGGACTTCAACCAATTTAGGGAAGTGCCAGTGATGCCCACCCAGTCCTCTACTCTCTGTAGGAGGATCCCATGATCGACAGTGTCAAAAGCAGCGCTCAGATCTAACAGAATTAAGACTGAGGCTTTGCCCGCGTCAGTGTTCAGGCGGATGTCATTTGTCACCTTGATAAGAGCAGTCTCAGTGCTGTGATGAGGTCTAAAACCTGACTGGAAAACATCAAATGAGTTGTTTATTAAGAGGAAGTCAGTGAGCTGTTGGTAAACAACCTTTTCGAGGACTTTGCCTAAAAATGGCAGATTTGAGATGGGCCGATAATTTTTCAGTTCTGAGGCATCAAGACTGCTCTTCTTTAAGAGAGGCTTAATGACCGCAGTTTTCAAGGCCCTTGGGAATGTTCCAGATTGAAGCGACATGTTAACTATGTGAGTGAGTGGTGTTAACAAAGTGCTCAGAACAGACTTTAGAAATCTGGTGGGTAACACATCGAGGCAGCATGTACAAGAACTCAGACTGGTGATGATCTCTTGGACAGTTTTGTCAGTTACAGGCGCAAACTGAGTCAGCTCTAAATGTGTAGGTGGTTTTAAAGTTATTATTTGCACTGTGGAATTTATGGCATTTTTAATGCCCTGAACCTTGTCATTAAAGAATACTGCAAACTCATAGCACTTAGCTGTGGAAATTAGTTCTAATGGCAGCAGAATTGGAGGGTTTGTTAGTCTGTTTACTGTTGCAAACAGAGCACGCGAGTTATTACTGCAATTTCCAATTATTTCAGAAAAATCCTTCCCTTGTTTTACATAAAATGAGGTTGTACATATACAACCTTTCTCTATAAATCTCTTTATGAATCTGGAGCTTTGACTTGCGCCATTTTCGCTCAGCCCTGCGGCACTCCCTTTTCTGTGCCCTGACTGACTCATTATTCCTCCATGGCGCCTTCTGCTTATTTTTAACCATTTTAACCTTCATAGGAGCAATGATGTCCAGAACATTCAAGATATTAGATGTAACAGAATTTAAAAAGTCGTCAACATTTGAACATGAAGGATTTTCAAAGTTTATAATTTCCATGAAGAGCGCACTTGTGCTGTCATTTATGTGTCTCCTCCGAACAACTGCAGGACCAGTCGGTGATTTGGGAATAACAGACAGGTCAAAGAAAACACAGAAATGATCAGACAGTGCCACATCGACCACACTGACGTTTGAAATATTAACCCCTTTAGTAATTAGCAGGTCCAGAGTGTGCCCTCTGCTGTGAGTGGGGCCACTCACATGCTGAGTAAGACCAAAGGTTTCAAGGACAGCATCAAGCTCTTTAGCGTTTCTGTCGCAAACATTATCCACGTGAACATTGAAATCACCTGTAATGACCAAACCGTCAAAGTCTGTGCATACAACTGAAAGCATCTCAGTAAAATCATCAATAAAACCTTGGCAGTGCTGGGGAGGCTTGTACAGGACAATGTAGAGTATGGAGGGAGACTGTTTTAGCTCCATTTTAAAAGATAAATACTCAAATGATGAAAACACCCCAAAAAACAACCTCTGGGTAACTATTTTATCTCTAAAAACTGCACAGACACCTCCACCCTTTTTGTTGTCGCGTGTTTCAGATTCAAACTTGAAGCTCGGTGGAGTCGCTTCTATTAGAACTACATTCCCCGTGTTTTTGTCAAGCCATGTTTCAGTTAAAAACATAAAATCAAGATTATAAGAAGATATAAAATCATTAATTAAAAGTGATTTGTTACATAATGATCTGACATTAAGCGCAGCAAGTTTCAGATTGGTTTCAATGTGACTGGACGTTATCTTTTCACAGGGACTATGAATTAAATTTCTAAGATTGGACAGTCTAACTGTCCTTCTGTTCTCCAGTCTGTGTGACGTGACTACAGATATAACACAGGGCCCCGGGTTTGTTTGACCATTTTCATGACCATAAGTCCCGGCAACGCTGAGACCCACTACATCCTAGCTATGGGAGATAACAGTTCTGGGGGAGGTGGGGAGGGCGGCGAAGGGGAGACCTGGAGGAGGTTTGGGCAAAGGCTGAGTGGGGAGAGCTGGGAGGGCTTTGGGTGATGGACCAGGTGAAAGGCGAGGGTGGAGGTGCAGGTCGTTTTTGGTGAAGCAGGAGAGTTGAAGCTCCTGGGTGGTATGGTGGGCACAGATTTGTGCGGGAAGAGTTCATCATTGTTGACATCAGAACTCTTGATCTTGCTAAATTAGGTGTGAGTGGAACCATCTTTACTCCTGATTTGATCAGACTGTCAAGATGGTTGGGAAGGCCCCTGGGTGAAGGTGGAGATGAAAGGGAGAATGATGATTGAGTGGGAGTAGATGTTGCAGGGGGGACCCAGGACTGGTCTGAGGGTAGGGGTGGTGACAGGGCAGCTGCTGGGCCTGTCACTGACCGGTCCATTGCCTGTGATGAGGACCCCGAGGGAGGGGGGACGGATGTTGAGCTTGAACCCTTCACTGGGGGCGGTGGAGATCTTTGTGGTGCTGCAGCTGATGAGCTCTTTACTGGAGGCAGTGTAGGTTATTTTGGAGCAGCTGGAGCTGAATCCTTTGCTGGGCCTGGTGGAGCTGCTGTTGATAAATCCTTTTGTGGAGTCGGCTGTTTTGTTACTGCTGATGTTGAAGCATTGACTTGGTCTCTGGCTGATTGATCCGGAGTTCTTCTCTCATTCCTCTCTTCTCGAACTATCTGTTCACGACCCTGTCCACGGCCATTCTGATGCCTGAGAGCGTGGAGGAGGTTCTCTGTCAGCGCCCTCACTCCACCTCTGCACAGATGTGGGCCCTTCCCTTGAACAGGTCCTCTCGTTTCCAGAACAGATAGAAGTTCTCAATGTAGTGCAATCCTCTAGGTGCACACTCTTTGGACAGCCAAGTGTTCAATTGTAGCAGCCGGCTAAACTTGTTGATCTTCCTGTCAATATTTGGAAGAGGTCCACTGATGAATGTTTTGATTTCTACTTTATCAAGCTCCTCAAATAACTTCATGAAGTCTTTTTTCAAAACTTCAGTCTGCTCCTTTCGAATGTCCACTGCACCCACATGTACAATCAGCTGTTTAACTCCTCTGTGTGTGGACAGTACTCTGGGAAGCAGTGACGTAATCTCAGAAACTGTGCTGCTGAGGAAGCTACATGTTTTCATTCTTCCATGTACGACTCCACTGATAGCACCGTCTCCTATCAAGAGTGTGTCACTGTCCTTGACGTTTGGCACAGACTGTCTGTCTTTCTGCTGCTTTTATCAACATCATGGTGGCTACAGTTTTCTCGTTCTGTAAATTCAGCCTCTGATAGTGGCAAAAATCTGTTTGTAAGCTGTATAGCAGGCGACTTTACATTAGCTTTGTATCGTTTTGGTTTTGCACCGAGTTTGACCCAAGATGTAGCCGGCTGGTCTTTACCCAGTTTTGGGAAAGACACAGAGTCGCTCCGGTTTAAGTTGAAAGTAGCTTTTCTTGAAAGATATGTAGACTTCTTACCCCTCGGTGACACTGGAATGGTATCGTGAAGTCCTTTTTCAGATTCTAGAGCGAATATCCGTGCTTGTAGCTCAATTATTTCATGTTGATATTTCCGACAGCGTTCACAAGAGTTTGTTTGACTTCTCTCTCCGGACATGTCGCTGGCTCGTCAGATAGTTTGTTAAAAATGGAAAAAATTATCTTAAAATCCTTGGTTTCCTTCGAAAAGTCATAATCCAAGATTTATGGAGGAAAAAAAATTGATTTAAAAGCAAAATAAATAAGAAAAAAGCTGTAGCAAGCAGGAGCAGCAAGGAAAAGCGTCTGCACTCTTCAGTAACAGGAAGTAACTGAATCTACATTTACCACTGCATTTGAAGGGTGTCAAGCCTTGTTTAAAATTATTGTACACATTTTCCCCATCTTCTGGGGACCCCTCAAAATCATTTTGCGACCTCCATTGGGGTCCCGACCCCTAGTTTAAGAACCACTGTCTTAGATTAAAGTAAAGTAAAACATTTCATACCATGACATCCCTCAAAGAAGTGACATCGAAATAATAAAAAAATCCAACAATTCGACGGAGCGCAGTCGCCCGAAAGTAATGTGATAAAATACGTCCTCAGTGTTTGACATCGGTTGCGTCACAGGATCAGTCGGGAATGCATTGTATCGCCACGGTGTGATTGATCTGGCTGCCCTTCATCTCCTCACGGCCTTTTCTTTCTCGTCTTCAGGCCGTGCACTCGTGTCACAATGAGCCGGCGCTGAGTCAGAACGAGCTGGTCCTCACCGCCGACGCCATCATGAAGAGGGAGGACTTCCTGTGCTGCCGAGACAGCTTCCTCGAGGTAACACCGCACAGAAAATGGACAGAAATAAAGATGTATATTCATTTAAACGTAGGTGAAACTTTACAATTATTCAAACGGATGATATGCACAGACAGAACAGTGCATGGGTCTGCTTAAAATGAAGAGAGCCGATGAAAAAGAAGACAAATTTATGCTTTCTACAAGTAAAAGCTACAACTTTTCCACTCTATTAAGGGATATATTCATTTCGAAAGGGGCAATATATAACAATTTAGATAATAATGTTAATGTTGTATTGAAGATATGCAAAATTTGAGTGCACTGTTAGAGTAAAAAATGAAAATAAAAATGATAAAAGGTGACGTTGTAAACTTTCAAATAAGGGTTTAAAGTGATATTTCTGCTCTTTTGTGTTTCGTTTTAAAGATATTTCACATTCGACTGATCATAAACGTCAACTAAGACATGTTTTACTCCAAAAAAATTCATAGATGGTGTAAATAATAATTTTTTCCTCAACTTTATAATCATTCGTACGTAATAAAAGCATTTGAACATATCATTTCTCAAAAGATTGGGCAAGAAATCTCTCTTTAATTTACTGATTTGTGATTCATTTTACAAACATGTCCCATTTGTCTGATCATAAACTTAAACCGATACGTTTAAAGACATGTTTAACTCCCCAAAAAAATCCTAGTTGGTTTAAATAATCCTTTTACTCTCAATTGTGTAAGGTTTGTAACTGTTGGACTTAACAAATGCGGATAAAAATATAAACGCTCAAAAGATTGGTCATAGCAAAATAAATTTTTCTGTAATTTACCGATTTGTGATTCATTTTAGAAACATAGACTTCAATTAATACGTTTAAATAATTAATGTTTCAGTCCCCCAAATTTTTTTTTTTTTACAATTTTGTAAGTTTTGCAATTGTTGAGCCTAATAAATGCAATTAAAGATATAACTATTCAAAAGATTGGGCATTGCAAAAGAAATCTTGACATCTGAGACATTTTTGAGGTTATAAATGCAAGTCTTTGGGATTTGGTCTTTTTCTGTAGAGTTTGACACTTTACCAGAGACAGAACAGGGACAATAAAGTACATGTTAAAGCACTATTCACTCACATGTTATATTCTCTTTAAGAACAGTATGGCTTTGATGCTGAATTCTGCTCACCATGTGGTCTGTTGTATCTGAGAAACTCCCCCGGCTCTAATTACCGAAGTAAATCTTTGTTTTGTTTGTACGGCATCGGAATAACAATGCAGTTTGACGCTCATCGGCAGGATTATTTCTTTCAACTTGCCTCGATAAACAAGTCGATGTAGAAAGTCAGAAATAAGAAGAATAAAAGAAGAAATGTGCTTTTTGTCTGCTACATTTATAATTAGTCCTGTCACGATAACACATTTTGATGCACGATATATTGCTACTGAAAAATATCACGATTGATGATAATATTCAAACTATTTCATGCCACTGACTGATCTTAAAGTGAGACGCTGTAGGTGAATAGGAAAACATTTGAAATGTAAAGATATCAATTTGAAACTTCTCCTCTTTTCAAATAGAGATAAGGCAAATAAGGCATTTATTTGTTTAAAAAAAAAAAAAAAAGCCAAAATTACACATATTTGGGACATGTAAAACTGAAAAATGAACAGAATCAGGTTTAAATTTCTTCATTTTGTACAAATACAAATATTAGTTACAAAAAAAACTAGATTGGACTGAAAATTGTCCTAAAAATTCAAATTTAATTTTTTTTTAAACTTAAAACTCCAATAAATCAGTTTAGAATTAGATATTTAAAAATCCTTCTTTACGTTTTGTCTAAATCTTGTTGAGTCCAGATTGTACAGTTTGGTGTAGGATCTACTTGATCTTTATGTCTCGAGGGAGAAAAATGCATTTAAGAAAGTATCCCATAGAAATCTATGGATGAAGTGGATTCAATGGAGGAATAAAACATCTTTAGGGGCAGATTGGACACATTTGTTGTTTCCACATGAAAGTCGATATGTTGAGAGAGTAAACTGACCAAAAAATGAAAATAATTACTTTTTTCTGTAGTGTCTCGCCTTAAAGCAGGATTATCCCAGTAAATAATTTTCTAAACATACAATATCATTAAAAAACATGAATTGCAGCAAATAAAATAGCGTCTATAGCATTTATAATATCTATAAAGAGCCATAAATGTTACTTATTCCACGCTCTACAGCTTAAATATTTTATTACAAAAAACAAACAAACTAAATATATCGTCCCATCCATCATAAATTGAACGATAAGTCGATGTAGTAATTATCATGTCAGGCCTAGTTATAATCTAAGACAGCTGTTCTCAAACATTTCTCACCAAGCACCACTAAATAATATATCTGGGGGGGCATCAAATGTGAAAAAACATGTGAACAGCAACGAACAGCCCATAGGTGACCATCTCGAGTCCAGAACAATGTATTTGGGCCTCAAAACTCCTGCCGTGGACTCATTAAATGGAAAGAAGCTGTTCCCCTCACAAGAAAATGAATGACACAAATTAAAACGATCAAGGACTGGACGGAAAAATACATTCAGACGCAATTTGAAAATGGACAGACTTTGGACTAAACGTTTTTAGGACTTTATCTGGATGTTGAATGTAAATTGTACGTTCCCTCTGTGTCATTTGTGTTCTTTGTTTTGTTTTGTGTATTTTGTAAAAACTGAAGAAAAACTGTAAACCCTTGCAATCCAACGGAAACAAAGACACCGCTCAACCTTTAACACATTTTTCCCTCTTTGAAGAAACTTACGGACACCGGTTCAGAGAAGTACCTGGAGGTATTGTCACGTTGCATGCTTAAACCTAAAGAATGGTGTGAAGTGAATAAAATATGGAACAACCGCATTTCTAACTCCATGCGTCGGTCAGTAACAGCCCTGGGCCTTTGTTGATACGTCAAATTGGTTTTTCACCTTCAACAAATGGAAACATAATGGCTCTCGTTCACGTTGTAAATTGTTGTAATACTACAGCTGACCCTGCAGAATCAATGTAAACACACGTCTTGTTTTAAACCTGGTAAAAGGATGTTTTTCCTACTGTACGGGTGCTATAAATGCGCTTTCACACATACCAGCACCAAGAACTATGTCTCTGTTTCACCCAGTTCCTGTTTAAGTTTGCGTTTGAGTCCCCATTGCTCGTGTTCACGCAGCGAGAGTGGCTTAAAGTGGGTGACTGTAAAATGAACATATTCAGTTAAATTAGGATTAGAAAAGTCTTTTTTTGCCTTCTTTTTGCTCCCTTCGAGCTCTGTAAAGCTGCACATTACACTATGATGTAGGGCTTAATGTCATATTGCGGAACATTCCAGGCAAAACGCTAACATTTTTATGGAGATGTTCAGGCTTGCTCGGGATGATTTTGAAATTTTGTGTCACGATTATCTTTGCCAAAAGATGAACAATAATGACGCGATAATTATTAAAATTGCTGATTATGATTTAAAATGTGACATATTAAGACGTATCATTTGGATATGTTCTGTGTTTAAACAAGTATTAAAGGATTTTACTTTGTTATAAATGAAAACAATAGTGATCTAGAAGAGAACATCATGGATAAGTTGCTTTTTCTGTGCAATTTGTTGATAAAATGAAGATTATCTTTGTTGCCGATGATCACGATTGTGCAAAATGTCACACAAATGATTATTGTCTTCCCTTTTAATCGCAATAAACTTAATTGTTGTTTATTGTCCCATCCCTACAGACAGAAAACTTGCATTGTGCACCTTCCAAATGTTTTCTTGAAAAAGCTAAAGATAATAATCAAGACATAAAGCTTTCTGTGATTTTGTGGATGCACTTTTGACGTTTTGGTTGTGACTTTTCTGAAGTGAAAAGCATGTCAATATTTTGCATTTTGAATTCTCTAACAGCGAGTTGTAAAAAGGACTGTGTCATTCCCCAATATGAGTCATTTGCCGAATTTGCGTCACTCATGCTAGTCGTTAGCTTGACTACGACTGTCTGAATGTTCACACTGTTCCCTGTAGAGGGCGCTAAATAGTCTTCACGCCATTTTTAGTGCTGTCCGAATGTCCAGCAGGTGAAAAAAGTACACTCAAAATTTCCCACAATGCATCTTGAAAAGTAGTGTCCAGCGATGGTCACTAGAGGTCAATATGGACCACAATGCATTGCGACAGTCAGAAAAACTACAGCGCACAGTGACAGGTCTTTAACTGGACACATCAGACTGAATGAAGCAGAGAGAGCCGTTTAAATGAACTGTGGAGCCGAGATTATGAACAAAACGCTTTGAACAAACCGTTAGCAGCAGAGTCGCTAGCGTTAGCCGCTTATCGTAGCTTGAGCTGTGAATAAATCGCAAATCTACAGCAAAAAGTTGAACAATCCAATCTGTTTGATGTTTCACGTGCGATCCATGTTATTAAAACTTGTATAATGATTATTAGTCCATAAATATGTGCGTGTCAGGCGGATTTGACCAATATTCATTATAGAAATGCATTTTTATTGGAGTTTTTTTTGGACTTTTTTCTCCCAGTCACGTGAATTGCGGCAAGGAGAAACAAGTGAGCAGAGTGTCTGAACAGCTCTGTGACTGAGGCACTATTTAATCTGCTCAAGAGTGCAGGACTGGAGTGATGGAGGGGGTAGAGAGTGAGTGTGGACATTCAGACGCAGCCCATATTTTCATAATTTAAAATGCCAGAAACGGTTACAATGTTCTGTCAGTTGTAGCCTTAGTTTACCAGTAATTTAAATTAACTAGAGATTGTTAATTGTTGTGTCATTATGTTTATTTTTGATGGAGACACGTAAAATCTCAGCCACAAAACAGAGTTGAGCTCAATGTTTCTTTATTCTGATCTATTTCTCAGGTTTGTTAGCAGTTAAATGTTGTGTTTTCATGAACTTTTAGCTCATATTTAACTTCAAATATACTTGTTTAACGTTTAAAAGTCTTATATTGCATGTTAGATGTATGGCCATGTACGTGTTGCCGTAGTAACAAACCAGCAGAAGCATAATTTAATAATTAAATTTTTACGCAAATTCGGCTCTGACTCAAATTAGGGAATTATTATTTTAGCTGCTGACTCAACAAAGGATCATTTCTATTGTATACTGAGACTTTCAAGATATATATTTTAACCTAATTAAGGTAAACTGTGTTGACAGAAGGATTGCAAATAGAGAATATTCATGAAATAACTGTATTAAAGCTGGGGTACTTGATTATCACACTGCAGAATCAGAAGTAGGTTTTTCACTCCATCTAAGCCGCCCCTCGCTCTCACAAACCCTTTGGCACATCGTTAAAATTCACATTCGTTTTCGGTCCAATGCACAGCTTTAAAACAGCTTTTTTCAGACGTTAAAGTGAAACTGGGAGGACCACTCAAGCGCAGCCAATCAGAGCGCTGCGTTTTACCTCTTACTTTGAGACAAAATACTTTATTATTAGATGCAAACGTGCGCTGAAGTCTAATTTTTGTCAGAAAGTGCCGTTTTTACAAGATACTCGTTGATTGAAAACATAACATTTACAAATTTAGACCCAAAAATAGTCAGGTACCCCAGCTTTAATAATGAAAATCACAAATTGTTTGTTCTTTCTTCGACATTTTGATCGTTTGGCACATGTTCAACAGTCTGTGTCGTTCAGATATTTATAACTTGATTATTAAAAGTCAGTATTAACAGTCAATTAGCGTGTGATTAATTGTTTTAGCCCTTCTTATATAGATCAATTATCAGAATGAAACTTTAATACAGCTCTTTTTTTAATACAGGAGATCAAAAAGTTCATCAAAAGCACTTCAGAGCGGATCAAAAAGACTCGAGACAAATACGGCATCAACGACAACGGAACCACGGAGGTAAATACACGTCAAATAATTAAAATAGACAAGTAAAATAAATAAATAGATAGACTACATGTGTTTTTTTTGTTTTATGTTTAGCCAAAGGTTCTGTACCAGCTCGATCGCATCACGCCAACGCAGCTGGAGAAGTTCTTGGAGACTTGCCGAGACAAGTACATGAGGTGAGACTGACAGGTGCACCGTAAAATTACACATTATTAACGCTACATTATTAACGCTACATTATGTCACGCGCAACATGTAATTGTCATTACAGCAGAGACGTGCAGCTTGATTCGGTTCATAATTGACCTTTGGATTCATGGTATTAGCTTCTATGTTGCATCATAGTAATAATATGGAAGTAATTGTTTTGAAAATGTGCAAAAGTTGAGCATCGAGTTTAGGGCTGGAATTATGATCACGATTTTCTTGGGGCCTGATCATGATTTTGATTTTGTCACAATTCATGTTCACTTTGTATTTTCCCATAACATGCAAAATCCACTTTCCAGAGGTTTTAACCTTCCTCCAGTGCTATTTGGGCCTCGTATGTTGTGCCCAAAGTGGTTTTTTGATTGATTCCCTCATGTTTTCACTAGAGAACTGTCTTTTCCGTCCCCCTCGGCTGAGCAGCAGACGGGGGCTCCTCACTAAGATGACGCGGTGTTTAAGCCACGCCTCCAGGAAGCACGCAGCCGCAAGAATAAAAACAGCTAATGCTAATGCTACACAGTAATTACACGATGGATACGACAGATAGAAGAGTTAGCTTGTTATTTACCAAACGGCAACGTCCGTCGTCGAGGCCCTGGAGCACGTCAAACTCCAGGTCAGATCCAGGACGTAGGACTCAGCACGACGCACCGTCAGGACGAGAAAATGTTTATTCAGTGTTTGTGTATCGCTGTTTACCGGAGCACACGGCGCATGCACCAACTCCACTCTAGGCTTCGGCACGAGTTGGGCGGGGAAGGCGCGCGAGTTGGGCGGGGGAGGCAGCCTGCTCTCTGTTCGGGGGGGTCAGATCTCAGAGTGAGCCGTGTGCTTTTACAAGGAGGGGGGCCAGTCCAAGAAATGGGTGTTTTTTGGAAACTGTTATGTTATGGATATTGCACGACGCAAAATTGTATCAACAAAGCCCTTAGAATAGAATAGAATAGAATAAATAGCAGAATATGGGACCTTTAAAAGAGCTGCACGATTGTCTAATTGTGATATGACACATTTTAAACACAATTTTGTCCCTTTTAGTCACGTTTTTGTCACATTCGGTTGTGTTTGTCATATTTAAACGCGTCTTTGTCACTTTTAGTCACGTTTTGGTGCATTGAGTCGCGTTTGTTGTTTGTAGGTTGTTGTTTTTTTACGCTTTTGAACACACTTTTGTCGCTCTTTGTATAAATCCAAACTACAGTGTTAGCAGTTTTTATCCAAATCAAAGAAAGACATTTTGTTGTTTGTGGAAGAAATGATTGTGTGATTTGCTAATTGCATCTATTAAAATTGGTATTTTGCGTTGATTTGTTTTAATTGTGCAGCTCTGGCCTTTAAGAGGTAAATAAAGTCATCTGCTCAGAGGCTTCAGAGGCTAAACAACAGGAGAAAAAGTGTGTTTGAACAGACAGGTACATTAAAGAGACAAACAGTCAATCACCATACAACGATTTCACAAAAATAGTAGATTGTCACAGGGACGATTCGATTTTTATCATCACATCAAACAGACAAACAATACTCAAGCTAACGGAAAAAAAATTACAGATTATTATACAGAAAATCCCTGAGGTGATATTTGTGCACTTTAGGTTTTTATTCTCGCGACTTAAACCTTATTTACAGGGACATTTTAGCACATTTTTGATGGATTGCAAAAAATGAACCGGCCCCATCCACCAACAAACACATTTTTACCAACTCTAGTTTCTATAATCCGTACAATGTAATTTGATAAAATACGCAAAATACGACGTTAGAATTGTTAGCATCTTTAGCAAAAGTTAACCAAAGAAGCTTGGGTCAAAGTTCAAGGGTCACAGCCTCAAAAACTATTACTATTAACAATTTACACACAATAATTTCTTAAATGTCACTTCCTGGTTGAACACAGGCAGATAATATGACATAGTTAGAGGTAATTCTACAACTGTTACCATAGCAACCAGACTGAAAACAAGGGCCAAATCCCATATAAATGACACAATAGTTATGATTTGACAAATAATAACACCTGATGACACCTTTATTTTGTTGAAGGACGGTTTAAACTGTCAGAAAATTGTGTCAGTTGTGCGTAAATTGTCTCTGTGTTTACAACGGCGCGTCCCTTTTTGATGACATCACAGAGGGACTCCATTTTAGAACACAGCACTACTACCTGTAATTTTAAACTTTTATTATTATTTTTTTTAATCTTCACAAACTGCAAATTCACAGATGTAAAACTATAATAAATTAAGTCATAACTACAAAATTTGAGAACCTTCAGGCCTATTAATGTTAAAGACATAACTATTATTTTGAATTGAAATTATATTCTGTTAAAAAAGAGTATTTTCTGTGTCGAGTATCAAGCTTTTTCCTTTAATATCGAAATCGAGGTTGATATGTTGAAATGGTGTAGCGCTCAATTCGAAAAAAGTAATATAACAAAGATATCCTTAACTTTCTTCCAGTCCTATTTCTTGTTTCTATTTCTTTCAGATTTATATCTCAAAGTGTACATAATTATGAAACTATTGTGCCGCTGTTACACGATGATGCATTACGGCAAAGAAAATGAATATATTTTCGAGTGAGCAGCTAATTAGACATGTTTTATTATCTTCATTGTGTGGAAAGTTACTTCAACTGTCCCTTTTTTTCGATGTCAAACACAAAAGGAACACTGCTTAACTTCTTAATGAGAATGAATAAGGTATAATTACTTTAAGAACAAATTAAACTCTATCTTACCTCAGACAGATGGCTTTTCTACAGACAGTTGGTGAATAACAGCAGACGTTTATCTTAATTGGCAACGTGTGTTTGACAGCAATTAAAAAACAACACATTTAAAACATCTATTAAAAAAAAAAAACAAGCTGCATTGAAAACACTTAATTAATTCCACTAATTCCATCATTTAAAACACCATGTACCTGATGTTTTATAAAGGGGCTGTACCTAATGTTTCTGTTTTGAAACATTAGGCAAAAGAAAAACAGATTTTTTTTTCTTTTCATGTAAAAAAGTTAAATCTATGTTGCTCCAGCACAGATAACTTGTAAAAGCAACTATTCTGGTGAGAATGAGACACAGCGCTTTCTCTGCGTCTGTTTATAGAGCGTTTTATTCTACGAGAAGCAGGAAGTGTGCTGTTAGCATGCTAATGTTTGTTAGCGGGACGGCAAAACTCGCTTAAAGGGCAGAGAGTCTGGTGAAAAGTGGTGAATATTTATGATGCTGGGACTGCATTAGGAAAGTGAGAGATACATGTGACTGATGTAAAGACTCTAACGTCGGGCTCACACGGCACGTAGTCCAGTTCCGGTTGCTGTGTCGGAGCGTCTGGTTGCAGTGTGTCGCTCACACAGAGCGCTGCGGTGCTGTTGCTGTGGCCACCGACAACGTGAGTCCACGAGTTCACGGGGGTTCACTCTCAGTTTGGGAGTTCACGCGATTTGTTAAGATTATAAGTGCACAAACTCACCATCCACTTCAAAAAGTTCGATGTGATCCTCCTATTATCCTCCTGAGGGTCTCCAGTAACAGATCTGATGAGGCGCAACACACGTGACCCCATATCCCTGGTGTGCTGCGCCGTCACACATGACTCTGTATTATCAGTTATAATGTAATATTTACAACATGGAGGTTGTAAATTGATGTCGAGTGAACACTTTGGTTTGATTTTGAGGTACCACTTTATAATAACTACATCTTATTTTCCCGTAATAAAGCATTAACAAAGACTTAATTAAAAATGAATATGTAGTTTATTAAACATGTTTCAGGCTTAGTAACTACTTAATTAAGGTTAGGGCTAGGAATTAGGGTTAGACTATTTGTTAAATAGTTACTAAGCCTGAATCATTCTTAATAAACTATTTGTTGATTATGAATTAAGTCTTTGTTCATACTTTATTAAGTCATGAATAAGTGTAGTTATTATAAATTGTTACCGATTTTGAAAACCAGCCGGATCCATTTCACTCGCGCTCGTAGGATTTCCTGTTCGTCTCGTCACATTTTGACAACTTCACAGAAAAGGCGTGCGGTGGGCTCCGGCGCTCCGGATTCTTTCTGTTGGATTGAATTTTCACCGGAGCCCCTCCGCCGGCACCTCCGCACTGCACGGTGTGTGGTCTGAGCTCCTCTCACACTTTTACAGTTACAGAAAGGCTGCGGTCACTGCCCCGGAGCAGGACTGCATGTGGTCTGAGCCCGGGGTAACATGAACTCGTCACACAATCATAATCTCAGTTTGTTGCAGCCCTGTTATAGATCCATAATGTATCCTATCTTATCTTATCTTGACGTATTATTGATAAACTAACCATTTCCACACTCCCCCCTCCCTCTCTAACCCCGCCCCTCTTCACTGTCCTCCTTCAGGGCGCAGATGGAGCCCGGCTCGGCTGTGGGGGCGCTGTGTGCTCAGAGCATCGGGGAGCCGGGGACACAGATGACCCTGAAGACCTTCCACTTCGCCGGAGTCGCCTCCATGAACATCACTCTGGGGGTTCCTCGCATCAAAGAGATCATCAACGCCTCCAAAAACATCAGGTACACCAGGATCGACCGGCGTGTCTCTGGAAGCTGGAATTTCTGTGATTTAAAGCTGGGGTACCTGATTTTCACACTACGGAACTAGAAGGAGGTTTTTAGATCTGACTCGTCCCTCGCTCTCACAAACTGTTTGGCAAATCGTTAAAATTCACATGCACTCGTTTTCGGCCCTGTGCACAGCTTTGAAACAGCTTTTTTCAGACGACAAAGTGAAACTGAGAGGACCACCCGAGCACAGCCAATCAGAGCGCTGCTTTTAGCTCTTACTTTGAGACAAAATACTTTATTATTAGATGCAGACAGCACACCAAGATCTCATTTTTAGTCAGAAAGTGCTGCATTACAGAACACATATTCTGCTACAGTGACTTTTTGAGCTTTAAAGGTCCCATAACATGCAAAATCGACTTTTCAGAGGTTTTAACCTTCCTACAGTGCTATTTGGGCCTCGTATGTTGTGCCCAAAGTGGTTTTTTGATTGATTCCCTCATGTTTTCACTAGAGAACTGTCTTTTCCGTCCCCCTCGGCTGAGCAGCAGACGGGGGCTCCTCACTAAGATGACGCGGTGTTTAAGCCACGCCTCCAGGAAGAGCGCAGCCGCAAGAATAAAAACAGCTAATGCTAATGCTACACAGTAATTACACGATGGATACGACAGATCGAAAAGTTAGCTTGTTATTTACCAAACGGCAACGTTCGTCGTCGAGGCCCTGGAGCACGTCAAACTCCAGGTCAGATCCAGGACGTAGGACTCAGCACGACGCACCGTCAGGACGGATAAAAGGTTTATTCAGTGTTTGTGTATCGCTGTTTACCGGAGCACACGGCGCATGCACCATCTCCGCTCTAGGCTTCGGCACGAGTTGGGCGGGGGAGGCGCGCGAGTTGGGCGGGGGAGGCAGCCTGCTCTCTGTTCGGGGGGGTCAGATCTCAGAGTGAGCCGTTTGCTTTTGCAAGGAGGGGGGCAGTCCAAGAAATGGGTGTTTTTTGGAAACTGTTGTGTTATGGATATTACACGACGAGAAAATGTATCAACAAAGCCCTTAGAATAGACTGTGTGAAGGGGAAAATAGCAGAATATGGGACCTTTAAACCATGTTCTAACAATGTTCCGTTATCAAAAACACACCTGAAGTAGCATTCAGTTGCATTCACGCTGTTTTGAGGAATGTTTATCAGAAAATCCTCTCCCTTTGAGCGTCAAACACACGTCCTGCTGAACTTCTGACATATTTTCCGATTCCATACGTCACTTATCAGAGAATCTTCCACTGTTTTAAGTCTTTAAATCATCGCTAAAGTCGTTCTGAGCATTTCTGCCTCTAAACACGATCACTGCTGCAGCAAATCTGTAAAATTATGTCTTTTCAGCGCCCCCTTCACTAGATTGTATTGTGCTGGCGCCATCTGCTGGTGGGATGCACTCAGTAAATATAATGATAACACAGGTCAGAGAAAGAATAAGAAACACTTTTTTTGAGAGATGGTAAATTTAAGGCACTCGAGCGTGTTTAAAGGCTAATAACAATATGAAAAATGCAGAATATTTTTCCTTTATCAAGATAATCTATTTTGGAAAACACAAAATTTACTAAAAATAAAACAAAGTTAGGTACCCCAGCTTTAAGTGTTTTAAGACTCGGTTGGAAACGGGTTTAAACTCAGGTCCCTCTGGTTGTGTACTGTCTTTGTTTCTCTGGGAAATACACTTAGGGGCCACAAGAAGAGCGTACGATTTAAAAAATTTGTGATTTTTCTGACTAGTGTTGTGATTTATGACTCGACAAACTAATGAAAGAATCAGAATCAAGTGTTTTAGAACGTTTTTTCATGTTTTTATCAGTTTTAGTCGCATTTTTGTCACTTGTAGTTGTAGTCGTTTTTGTCGCTTTTAGTCACATTTTTTCCACATTTAGTCGAGTTTTTGTCCATTTTAATTGCGTTTTTTGGCACCTTTAGTCACGTTTTTGTTACTTTGAATTGCGATTTTGTCACTTTTAGTTGCATTTTTTCACTTTGAGTTGCATTTTTGTCACTTAAGTTGTGTTTTTGGTGCTTTTAGTCACATTTTTTCCACATGTAGTCGTGTTTTTGTTCCTTTTAATTGCGTTTTTTGGCACCTTTAGTCATGTTTTTGTTACTTTGAATTGCGTTTTTGTCACTTTTAGTCAAATTTTTTCCACATTTAGTTGTGTTTTTGTCCCTTTTAATTGTGTTTTTTTGGTACTTTTAGTCACGTTTTTGTTACTTTGAATTGCGTTTTTGTCACTTTTAGTCAATTTTTTTCCCATTTAGTCGTGTTTTGTTCCTTTTAATTGCGTTTTTTGGTACTTTTAGTCATGATTTTGTTACTTTGAATTGCGATTTTGTCACTTTTAGTTGCATTTTTTCACTTTGAGTTGCATTTTTGTCACTTAAGTTGTTTTTTTTGGCGCTTTTAGTCACATCTTAGTCACTGATGAACACAGTTGCGTTTTTTTTTGGTTGCTTGTTTCAGAGCATGTCTTAACAAATCTAAACTACAGGGTTAGCAGTTTTTATGCAGAATAAAACAGGATGATTTGTTGTTTGTGGAGGGAATTATTGCAGTAAAAAAATTGCAGCCTTTGCGATTTGCTAATTGCATCCATTGAAATTGCGATTTTGATTAGATTTCAATTGACTGTGCAGCCCTAGCTACGAGTTTTCGCAAAATCTGCAATGTTTTGACATGCACTGGCTTCTCTTTAACACAACAACGAGCCGCGTGTTCAATGAATTTGCTTTCAAGCCCAGGGCAAAACCATCCGAAAAATTTGGCATTTGTAAAATAAAGTTGAGTAGTCCCTGGTCTAAAAGTTGTATCCAAGAGGGAACTTACTTCTGCGGTGCAATGCAGGAGTGTTGAAACAGAAAAACTTCAAAATAAACACTACAAACTGTTACAATAATATGTCAGGAAGTAAAAGCTCAGCCTGATTTATCGCTGAAGTGCCTTGAGTCTCTGCAGTGTGTGACAGAGCAAACTTAGACAGCACCTGAGGAAGTTCTGCTGAAGTTTCTGAACTAGAGATAATGTAGAAGTGGCCGTGTTCTGCCGCTGTGCCGTGGATGAGAAATGTAGCTGCCAGAATAAAATATAGCTTTTCTTCCATTATCTATCACAAGGTTGTATTTCTAGGTCAAAAAGAAGCATGAGGTCTGGACTGAACTCCTTTTGTCATCGCCGTGCCCGTTTGTCACCTTCACTTGACAGCCTTTGTAAACATTTAATATTACCTTTTTATGAGCTTTGCTTGTTTATACCAATATATGTTCCAACATTGAAGGATCTCTGTATTTTGATGCATTCGCTCTACAGTTTCTGAACCTTATTTTCTTCAGCTTGTTTTTTCTTCTGTGTAGGCGGGAAAACACATTAGTCAAAGTGATGTTGATCAAGAGCCAAGATAAGCTGAAACTAAACAAAAAATAGGTTGTTTTTATGGTAGTTTAATGGCAAAAAGCCAAGTGAACTGTTTCTTCTCATCCACAAAATGGGAATGAATCCAGAAAAGACATTCCTTTTTAATCATTCATCCACATTGACAGGACTGCATTGACAAAATTTAACTTTGTGCACAGTGTGTTAGTTTAAAATCCATGATCAAAAGTGTGTAGTGTTCATTACTGTAAAGGAAATTATAATTGAAACCAACCACTTCCAAGGACAAGGGGAGGATGAGATGCAGTAGCATAATTACAACTGTTCATCCTCGTTTGTCTTTCTCAAATCAGTGACTCCTCCCTGGGGGCAGGACTCTCACGACTTAGAGTAGCACATAAGCCTGAGTTCCCATACCAGCTCTCTGATTGACAATGACTTTGGGATAAAAGTCGAAACGTCTCGATCTTCAAACAGCGTCTGGATGACAACCTCTGAAACCCTTTCTACGATGGACCACACCTGGACGAATGAGGGTTTACATCGACCCGTTCTCAAATCAATGTTTGTTTTTGACATGTGTCAGAGTTTCAAGTGCGGATGCACCGATACCACTATCGGGTATCAGCTCGATATCAGGGGCTTGTACTCATCAATGTGGTGGTGATACCAAGAGGCCATACCACTGCACCATGTCGTGACGCTCAGGGCGAGGCTGAGCTCTGAGTCTGAGAGAAGCAGAAGCTGTACATTAAGCTCCACTTTCTGACAGAATCACATAAATCAGACGTGTCTCTCACATAAACTCACACATAGTTTTCATAGTTCACCAATCATCATATCAGCAGAGCTTGTGTTTACAATAGTAGCTGACGTTGCTACGTGGTGCTGATGCTTTTTAGCATGTGCACCTCTTGTGATTAATTGCAACAGAAAAACAGATGTAGTGACTGAATAAAGAGGCATAACATGTCCACGTTGGTCGTATTGTGGTCGAGGTAAAAGTAATAGAAGTCAGTGAGAAGTAGAAGTGACTGCTGCAGTGAGCACAGAGCGGCGCACATAAACCTCAGAGATAAAGTGACCTAAATATTAAAGGGACTTCTAAATAATATTTACAGCACAGACCACCCTAAGTGTAATAATAGAAACATTTAAAAGTCTCTCAAAAAGAGGGCGATATTATAAAGATTCCATCCATGGGTTTTTGGGTCGTGTGAAGGAAACATTTTGAGGACTTTTCAAATTCAAAGTATGTATTACTTTATTATAAATGGTTAATTTGCTTTGGTAATTGTCCTGATCCTTTGTCATTCTGAAACCCATAGTTGAAATGAATGAGATTTACAATAAAACTATTACTGAAAATGAAGTATTTGTACTTGTTTGATCTGTGCATCCCTAGTTTTAACTTACATTAAACTTTAAGGCCATCAGTTTTCTATAATTACATTTAACACACCCTTATGATGTTAATATTATAAAAACACAAATGTCTGGGTAGAGTTTCTGCCTTTGCTTGACTCAAAGTATATTGCGAGATGATAAAGGTCTGGCACCCTTTGCTTCTGAACTGGATAGAACAAAAATGATATTAAGAATAGAATATGAAGCCTGCGTTCTTGCTCCAGTATTGCGTTTTTGTAATATGCAGTGTCTCTGAATGCATTTGCACGGCTCCAGACATAATCATACTATACTGTTCCCTGAGTATGTGACAGACGAGGTGTGGATATTTGTGGAGAGTTGACAAGTTCAGACGCTATTCATTTTCTCGCTGGAGGCTCCATCGGTCTTTTCACTCTGACTATTGTTCAAAATGTAGAACTGTCTTATTTCAGTTTTTTTGACCAGTTTTTGCTGTTTTTTGGGACATTTTTGTCATTTTTGTCATGGGTTTTTCATGTTTTTTTTTTTTTTTGCTATTAGGAATGTTTTAGTCACGTTTTTGTCACTTTTGGTCGCTTTTAGTAACATTTTTGTCTTTTAGTCAAACTTTTGTCACTTTTAGCAATGTTTTAGTCACGTTTTGTCACTTTTAGTCGTGCGTTTTTGTCTAATTTTTGTCTTTTAGTCAAGCTTTTGTGACTTTTAGTAACGTTTGTCACTTTTTTGTCACTTTTAGTCGCTCGTAGTCATGTTTTTGTTGCTTTAGTCATGTTTTGTCACTTTAGTAATGTTTTAGTCACGTTTTGTCACTTTTGGTTTTGTTCCTTTAGTCATGTTTTGTCACTTTTAGTAATGTTTTAGTCACGTGTTGTCACGTTTAGTCACATTTTTATCAAATGTTTGTCTTTTAGTCAAACTTTTGTCACTTTTAGTAATGTTTTAGTCACGTTTTTGTCACATTTAGTCACTTGTAGTCCTGTTTTTTGTTGCTTTAGTCACGTTTTGTCACTTTTAGTTGAGTGTTTTTGTCAAATTTTTGTCTTTTATTCAAGCTTTTGTGACTTTTAGTAATGTTTGTCACGTTTTTGTCACTTTTAGTCTTGTAGTCATGTTTTTGTTGCTTTAGTCACGTTTTGTCACTTTTAGTCGCATTTTTGTCACATTTTTGTCTTCTAGTCAAACTTTTGTCACTTTTAGTAATGTTTTAGTCACGGTTTGTCACTTTTGGTCGCTTGTTGTCCCGTTTTTGTTGCTTTAGTCATGTTTTGTCACTTTTAGTAATGTTTTAGTCACTTATTGTCACTTTTTGTCGCTTGCAGTCCTGTTTTTGTTGCTTTAGTCACGTTTTGTCACTTTTAGTCGCATTTTTGTCACATTTTTGTCTTCTAGTCAAACTTTTGTCACTTTTAGTAATGTTTTAGTCACGTTTTGTCACTTTTGGTCGCTTGTTGTCCCGTTTTTGTTGCTTTAGTCATGTTTTGTCACTTTTAGTAATGTTTTAGTCACTTATTGTCACTTTTTGTCGCTTGCAGTCCTGTTTTTGTTGCTTTAGTCATGTTTTGTCACTTTTAGTCGCGTTTTTGTCACATTTTTGTCTTTTTGTTAAACTTTTGTCGCTTTTAATAATGTTTTAGTCACTTATTGTCACTTTTGGTCGCTTGTAGTCCCGTTTTTGTTGCTTTAGTCATGTTTTGTCACTTTTAGTAAGGTTTTAGTCACGTTTTGTCACTTTTACTCGTTGCTATTCACGCAAAGTCCAGAGGTAAAACTAATCCCATCCGAATTGGGCTTTTAGTTTGAGGTTTCATCGCAAATTATTATCAGCTTTGGTTTTCTTCCAGTTGTCAGATCATGGATGATTTACAGCATTTTATTTTCCATTTTTTATCTCCTCATTTGCCGTCGTTGCAAAAATAAATACAATTGCGGCTATGATTGACAGAAAAAGTGGTACAACTTTATTTCTTATTTTATGTAAATTGTTTTCCCCCCTAAATTGGGCCAGAAAACAAAACAAAGGCTTAATTATTCCTAAAACGTGTGTATTTTGTTTCCAGCACGCCAATCATCACTGCTCACCTCGATGTTGACGACGACGCAGACTTTGCCCGATTGGTGAAGGGAAGGATCGAGAAAACTCTACTTGGAGAGGTATCAACACTTTTCACTAAATAAATACCCTCTCTGTACCTGTATTCAAACCAATTATAAATAAAAATGGTAGTAATAATTATGATAATGATGGCTGGAAAAAAAAATTAAAAACAGTAAGGTAATGAGAACCAAAACTTAAATATTTCACAAAAATCAATTATTTTAAAGTTAAAACATTGAAAAAATATAGAATTTCCTGAGAACAAGATTATATAGAAAATAAAAAAGTACTTTATGTGAGTTAAAAGCAATAAAAATGTTTAAATTACATGTAATTACGTTGAAAAAAAAATCTAAAATGATGATTGAAATATGTTTTGAATGAATGAATTAATAAACAAGTTAGAATATTTGTATTTATTTATTTGTTTATTTTTTTCAAAGGATGATTTAGTAATACAGCCAGGCCATAGACTTGTGTTGCTTTTTGTTATCGTTATTATTTTTAATCTGTCTTAATGTGTGTTTTTGTTGTTTTTTTCTTCTCTTTCTGTTGTCTGTGGGATGGGGGTTCTGTCTTAGTATATTAGTATTTCCCTAATTAAAAAAATACTAATAATAACTACAAATACCCTCTTTACTTTTCAAACCAAACAAAACCTTGAATCTCTTCTCTTCAGATTTCGGAGTATATAGAAGAGGTTTTTCTGCCTGACGACTGTTTCATTTTGGTGAAACTTTCTTTGGAGAGGATAAGACTGTTGCGTTTGGAGGTACGTGCTTTTCTTTACATTGTGTTGAACATAATAACGCTGCGATTTATTCTGCGGACAATGTGTCAGCCATTTGTGCCATCAATAACATGACAATTTTCGGAGTAATTTAGTTTTCGGTGCAACAATTCCTCTCGTTTGGACGTTTATTTGGGTATTAACTGTAAATGTCACATCAACAACAAACGCAGCGTCATCTTTTGAGGCTCTGAATGGCGAAGCGTCTTATTTTGTAGATATTTCCTGAACAAACAGAAGGATTCGTGTGGTTTTGAACGTGTGTGTTTCCATGGCGACGAGCAAAGGCTACCGGGTCAAGTTACAGGTCAGGTCTGTGGAGAGTCTGAAGTGATTCTCTTCCATTAAAGACACCTGTAATTGAACAAATGCCATATTGTCGAAAAATTTAAAAAGTTATTTTGCTTGCATAGATTTGTGTTGTTGTTTTTTTTAACGTTTTTGTAATACATTTTCATTCATTCTTTTTTACAGTTTTTTAGTTTATTTTTCACATTTCACAAGGCAAGTCTACAAAAATAAGACAAAACAACTAGAATTTACCTTTAAATCTATACTTAAATAGGGCTTAGTTATTTCAAATAAGTTGAAAACATATATTTTTCAAAATCATGGGCTTTTTTTTTGCTGTATTTGTTTATATATTTATTTATCTTTAATTATTAGGAAAATTGGCATTGGAGTGAGAAACGTTGAATAGTTGTTTGAAAATGTTAATAATCAGTAAATAAAAAATTATATTGCAAAAGTAAATTGTATTATTATCAAAAAGAAAGAGGCAGAGATTCCATTAACGAAAAGTGATGACGTCATCGTTTAGAACTGGAGGATACAGAGATTATCTTCAGATTTTCATTACGGTGACGGATAAACTTTCAAGAAAAAGTAAAGTTTAAAGACACAGAAGGACACATTTTTACAAACACAGCTGACTTTTAGGAACAGCTAAACTTCACAACTAACTTTACAAACGCATTTAGTTGTGTTGGGAGTTGAAATGGAAAAGGATACGGTACAGGATCTTACCTCTCCGTCCACAAAGATGGATAAATTGTGGCGTGAGACGGAGGAGAAGAGAAGGGCCTTTTTTGTCGCTCTGGACAAGCTCCAGGCGAGGAAAGGCAACGTGTCCAGCAAAAGGGAAGTTGGGCTGAGAGGATGGAGCAAGCCGCTCAGACTGAGGTAGCCCTACAGGACGGCAAGGATCTTCGCCAACAGCTTTTTCAGGAGCAGCTGGCCAATGCAGGAGCTAAAACACTGCAGGCCAGCCTGAGAGCTGAAATTGAGAGGCTCCAAAAGCGACTCAATGGGGAGATCTGCTCTAAAAATGACCTCAAAACGTACATTAAGCGGCTGGAAGACGAGCGCCGAGGTGTTCAGGAGCAGCCGAACACAACCAGACACCACCAGCAACAACAGCAGACCAGCACAGGTCCCCCTCCTTGGCAGGAGCGACCTCAGAGGCTCCAACAGCTCTTGGATCAGGAAATCCAGTCTCATAAAAGCACCAAATCGCTTGTAAAGAGGCTGGAAGACGAAAACAAGCGCCTGCAGGAGTTTCTGAAGATTCAGGAGCAGCACTCTGCCAACGCTTCTCGTCAGAATCATCTGAAGAAAGAGAAGCAGAGGTACGATGCGCTTCTGAAGGTCTACAACAGGGAGGTCAAGGAGAGCAACCTGTTGAAGAACAAAATCAACATCCTCACATGCAGGCTGAGGCAACACGACGAGGAAGTGGCCGAGATGAGGACGCGTGACCAGTTTTGTCAGAGCGAAGTGAGTGTCCTGGACCTGGAGGAAGTGAAAATCTCCGCACAAAAGCTCCACGACCAGCTGAAGAAGGCGGAGCAGGACAAGTTGCACTACAAAACCCATCTGGATAAGATTTGTGCTGAGAATGATGTCTCCACGTCAGGCTGAACCAGTTTGGACGCGAAAACAACGATGTCCAACTTCGCCTTCGGAGGTCAAAAGAGCAGCAGCAACATGACGCAGAAATGCATCGCCGTCAGCTGCAAACCGAGCAGGAGAAGTACCAAACCCTTCTGTTGAGCTTGAACGAGACCAAGAAGGCTCAAGACGAGAAGCAGGCTTTGGAGAAGTTGGTGGCGACGCTAAGGTCTGAGCTCAGCCAAGAGAAGAGCAAGGGACGCTCTCAAGTGGAGAAACTCGAGCAGACTCTTGAGCGCGAGCAAAAAGCGTTTAAGTTGACGATAGAGAAATGTCATGCTGCGTATCAGAGGGTCGCAGCAAAATCCACCTAAAGCCGCCAAAAACAACCATCCCCCTCCCCTTTCCCCTTAAAAAACACAAGACAACACACACAAAACTGACAGCTTTCCAAACCCAGTCGGCCCAAATTGAACCTGCGCACTCGAGTTTTACAGCTCGAACTGAAAGTACGTTGTGCAGATCTGGCCAAAAAGACTGGATCTGCACTGCTTGTCTTCAGGTCGGCTGTTCTCTGCTCCCCCAAAATAAAATAATCTTCCATCTCACTCATCTTTCTGCCTATTGAGGTATGAATGATGTCATGAGATGGGAGGTTAATCCAAATTTACAAAATAAAATAAAAAATGAACAAAAATCAACTGTTTTGTGTCTTTTCAATGTATTTAATTATTCTGATGCTGCACACATTTATTCTTCTCTGCTTCCCATTTTTAATAACTTATGCTTTAATTGTTTGAATTATGATTTAATGCATTTGTACTTGAACAAATGTCAAGCACATTTAGAACAACCAAGTGGTGCCCAAAGTGTGTCACCGGAGCCACAAGGTATAATCCAAAACAAATACAGATACAGCTTTCATGTTATTTTAATGCCATACTGTGAAACATTCCAAGCGAAGCATTGACTCTTGAATCGCCACAGAGACAAGTTGGGCTGACAACAACAATTATCGACGATTACTTTTTGATTAATCAACTAGCCAGCAATTATTTCTGTTGTACATTTAAAGTGCGAAGGCTTCTTAATGTTTAATATGTATAAAGTATATCATGGATTAAAATCTGAAATTGTTTATTCTTTGTTTAAAAAAAGTTCTGTGCCATGTTTTTTTCGAGCATGCAGTCGATTACAATGATCAAAAATATCTCTTTGGTCATTTTTTTTGTGGTCAACTAGTAAATATTAATGAACAATCTGCCTGAAAAGTTACAATTGGCTCAAAACAAAACAAATTCTGTTCATCTGGAAGAGATTTCTACATTGCCGCTTGCATTTTTACATTTTGCCTGACCTTTGTTCATTGTTGTGGCTTAAGCTCGTTGTGCGTGTTTCAGGTGAATGCAGAGACGGTGCGTTACTCCATCTGCATGTCGAAGCTGAAAGTGAAGCCCGCAGACATCGCGGTGCACGGAGAGGCAGTGGTCTGCGTTTCCCCCAAAGAAAACAGCAAGAGCTCCATGTACTACGTCCTGCAGTCTCTGAAGGAAGATCTGCCCAAGGTGAGACATACGGCGAAATGACTCGACAGAACAGGCGCTCGTTCTCCTCCAAAACTCTGCCACAAGACTAAAAAACCCTCTTTTAAAGTGAATGTGACAGGTTTTTTCTCTTGTAAATATAAATTATAGTTTGACCTCAATCAGGTCGCTGTTTGAGGAGAAAATTATGTTGAAAATCACAGGAAGTAAACAAATCGATGACATCACTCAAGGGAGACAAAGGTTATCAGAATCAGAAATGGTTTATTGCCATTGTCAGTGCTCAAAATTCACAAACATAGGAACTTGCTTCGGCGTGAGGTGCAACATAAAACAATGAATAAAATATATTAAAGAGGCATGCATATAATTAAGAATAAAATAGACTAAGACTATATACAGAAATGTACAGTTGGCAGTCAGTGCAAATAGATTGTTCTTATATAATATATTGTTAAAGTGTCAGGTGTTACAGAGTGTTCATGAGTCCAACGGCAGAGGGAAAGAAACTGTTCTTGTGGCGGGAGGTTCTGTCCAGATGGACCGTAGCCTCCTGCCCGAGGGGAGGGGCTCAAATAGTCCATGTCCAGGGTGAGAAGGGTCAGCTGTGATCCGACCTGCTCGTCCCCGAGTCCTGGAGACGTACAGGTCCTGGACAGATGGAAGGCTACAGCCGATCACCTTCTCAGCAGAGCGCACAATGCGCTGTAGTCTCTGTTTGTCCCTGGCTGTGGCTCCAGCACCACACGGTGATGGAGGAGGTGAGGATGGACCACATAGTGATGGAGGAGGTGAGGATGGACCACAAGGTGATGGAGGAGGTGACGATGGACCACACGGTGATGGAGGAGGTGAGGATGGACTCGATGATGGCCGTGTAGAACTGCACCATCAACTGCGCCGGCAGCTTGGCTTTCCTCAGCTGCCGCAGGAAGTACATCCTCTGCTGGGCCTTCTTGATGATGGAGCTGATGGTCGGCTCCCACCTGAGGTCCTGAGTGATGGTGGTGCCGAGGAAGCGGAAAGAGTCCACGGTGGTGATGGGAGAGTCTGTCAGGGCAAGGGGGGGCAGGGGGGCTGAGACTTTCCTGAAGTGCATAATTTACACAAAATAATAAACAACTTTTTGACCCTTTAAACATTGATTTGACAAAGTAAAGATGTGTTCATGTATTTTTCTTTGTCAAATAAAAAAATCTGTGACTTTAAAGGAGTTTCGGTGCACTGAACAGGATGGTTTCTTGGTGATTTCCCAGTGTGATGTCATCATTTACAACCAGCAAGTAAAACTAAAAATCTAAAAGAAATGCTAAACTGGGGTAAAATTTGTAAAGATTTTAGCAGAATTTGAAATATATGTATCTTAAATTAGTAGTTCAACCTGTCAGAGGCACTTCAACCTCACTATTAGGGCTGTAGTCCTTTAGTCGTTCGGTCGATTAATCGGTCGATGGCGTCTTAGTTGACTAATTATTTTATATAGATTAAAATAAAATAAAAAATCTCAAATAAAATAATAACTGATCAAGTGTTTGAATTAAGCATTGTTTATCTTGATTTGTGGATTTTATGACTTAAGATTTGTCAATGGAACAAGCATAAATTGTTTTGCTTTACTTAAGATAAGAAAAACGGAAGAATTGAGTAAAAGAAAAGAAGCTACTGCGCTTGAAATTAGAAGAAAAAAAACAGCTTGTTCCATTGGCAAATCTAATTTTAAAATGGTAAAAATATACTAAAATTAAAAAATACTACTTAACTCAAGCCCTTATTGAGCTCGGGATGGTGACGTCACACATAACAGAATTTTAAATCAGTGGAGATTTTAAGATGCTAAATACTAAACTCAACGTTAATTCAAACATATTCTAACACTGTATATTGATAAATGTATTTATAAGAAGTGACGCAACAGTTTATCAGGTTCTTCCATGGACTTTTTGTTCATTTATTTACAGCGTTTTTGCTAATGTTTCTATGCAAGTTTAGCACACCAGCTGCAAACATGGCGGATTTCCATGGCAACGGCTGTTTGTTGACATTCTATCCCGAGCTCCATTAGCACATTATCTTATCTGAGACATTTGAACGCCGAAAACAGAAAAAATAAGATGTGAGTTTAGCTGAAGAGTTTAATCAAACTTATAACATCTCACATAAATATACTGTTTATTAGTACTTTTCTCCATAAATAGTTGAGGTTTTTTGAGAGCAGTTTGGGTCGGAAACATGGACAGACTTAATTATTTTTCCACACAACCTTTTAGTCGACTAATCGGTCGATAAAGCAGGTCTTTAGTCGACCAGTTTAGTTGACAACAGCCCTACTTACTGTAAACTGAGGATGCATTTTTAGCCAGATTTTCCTCTGGTTTTCAGTCGTGCCTCGTCAGTCCTGTCATCTTTGTTTGAAGTCAGTCGCAGCTGCTACATGTTCGAATTATAAAGCCCAGGCTGGCCGTGACAGACTGTTTACTGACACAACAGCACACGGAGCCCAGCGGCGAAAGAAAAGGAGCAGAGCGGACACTGGGGACAGCATCTGGGCTAAAACATTCAATTTTCGTCCTTTCAAAAGGGAGAGATGCACAAACGATGGCAACAGCGAGGCATACAGTGATATTTCTGACACCAAATGCTAAACACCAAATGTATAATTAAAAAAATGAAACTACTTTTACATTTATAACCAAAGCTGAAATGCATCAAACATAAATCATGGCACAAGTGTTATTCAGCCCTCCTCTTTACTTGTGTCTGACTTCCATCTGTTTGGACACAGCTCCAAATAACACATGTTTCCTCTAAAAAAATCCACAGATTATATGTCCAACTTCTTCACCTGTCGCTAGGACTGGGTGATACGGTGATAAAAATCAAATGTTGAGCTCGGTCCTGTGACAATCTGCTACTTTTGTGAAATCGTCGTATCGTGATTCACTGTTTCTCTCTTTAATGCAGCTGTCTGTTCGCAAAAAGGCTGCAATTTTTGAAGTGCAATAATTTCTTCCACAAACAACAAAATGTCTTGCTTTGATTTGAATAAAAACTGATAACTGTAGTTTGGATTTGTACAAACATGTTCTGAAACAAGCGACAAAAAGTTGACAAACACAACCAAATGAGATAAAAAATGTGAATTTGAACAGAATCCTATTATTAAAACATAAATCACAAATCTAATCACAATCGCACTGGTCAGAAAAATCACAATTAGACACTCTTCTTAAATGGTGCAGCTCTATTAAACACAATAGAAAAATACAAAGTGAACATGAATCGTGATAAAATTGAAATCATGATCTGACCCCAAGAAAATCATGATAATAATTTTTTGCCATATCGCCCAGCTCTACCTGTCGCCACTTTTAATATCCATTTGAGATAATAATTACCGTCAAAGCTAGCGCAACAACTTAAAATTGCTTGGGTTAGGTTTAGGATTTTAGTCAGAAAATGATCACATGACGCTGTTTAACCAATGAAAAGTCAGGAAACACAACACAGAACAGAACATTGGCACTTCACAGGGGAAGATAAGGTGTTCTGTATATACTATAAGTCTACTTTATTTAGTTTATTCTTAATTTTATGCATGCCTTTTTTATATATACCTTGCTATTGTTTTATTCATTGTTTTATGTCGCACCTCACGCCAAAACAAGTTGCCATGTTGGTGAATTTTGATCATAATAAGACTCCGTTAAGCAGAAAGTTGTGGGTATATTCAGAAAATACAACCTCTTGGACGTTTCTTTGTTGCTTTTGCTAAAGGTGGTCGTCCAAGGCATCCCTGAAGTGGCCAGAGCCGTGATCCACATCGACGAACAGAGCAGCGTGAAGAAGTACAAGCTTCTGGTGGAGGGAGATAATCTGAGAGCTGTTATGGCAACCCACGGAGTCAAAGGAAGTGGCACGACATCCAACAACACCTACGAGGTTAGTTCAAGATGAGCATTATTTATTCTTCCCATTGTGCAGTCTTCCCGTGTGTAGTGTTTTTATCTCCATTTATTTCATGAATTATTAATAGTTTAGCTGGACTTAAAGTGTGCATTATTCAAGTGTTTATGGCACTGCAGCAAACACAGGAATATGTTAAAGAATACGTAATATGCATTGTTCGAATTGTTATTGGCTTTAAACACGCTCTACCTTTGCTTTTGCATTTCATGTTTTAGAATTTAGATCAAGGTTATTCGATTTAAGGCCCTGGGGTTCAAATCAGGCCCTCAATTCATCTTCCAAAAATATATAGTCCTGGTTTAGACCTGGTTTAGTCCTGGGTTAGTTCTGATTTAATCTTGATTTAGCCCTGGTTTAGTCCTAGTTTAGACCTGGTTTAGTTCTGATTTAATCCTGGTTTAGAACTGCTTTAGACCTGGTTTAAATCTGGTTTAGCACTTGTTTAGTCCTGGTTTAGCCCTGGGGAAGACCTGGTTTAATCCTGGTTTAGTCCTAGTTTAGACCTAGTTTAATCCTGGTTTAGTCCTAGTTTAGACCTGGTTTAATCCTGGTTTAGTCCTAGTTTAGACCTGGTTTAGTCGTGGTTTAGTCCTGGTTTAGACCTAGATTAGACGTGGTTTAGACCTGGTTTAGTCCTGGTTTAGACCTAGATTAGATGTGGTTTAGTTCTGGTTTAGTCCTGGTTTAGACCTAGATAAGACGTGGTTTAGTCCTGGTGTTCCCTCATATGGATTTTTGTTAGCACTGAATGTACTAGCACAGGGAATTAAGGGAAAATAAACCAAAGCTAACTTGCCCTAATGTGCTAATTTAAGCATTAAGCGTGATGAATGTGATTTGAGGCAGAAATGCCCAAAATAAATCTAGCAAAGATTTACGCACTTAAATCAGCCCCTGATTCTACCTTTGACGTCACAAATCTGGGGAATTTGAAACTGAATGTTTTCTTAGGCTCGTACATAGGGGAGAAGACTTACTAAACAAAATTGAGGAAACAAGAATGAAGCTAAACAACTCCAGATGCTTTTTAATGAAAGAAGAATGTCATAACATGGTCAACAGCTCAGTCAAAAGTAAATTATGCGTAACATGTGCATTTAATATTGTGTACATAAAGCTTTTGTCACTTGCAGAGTTACTCCCTGTGAGAGGAGGAACCAAAACTTTTACTCAAGTAAGAGTGAAAGTCACAAAAATGTATCAAGTAGAGGTGAAAGTGGTGTCTGAAAACTAGTGACAAGTGCAACTTTATTACTTTTTTATTTCTGGTTTAATATTGTTATGAAAAGGCAAAATGACACACAGGACATTAAACTTTATACAGATACATTTATATTGAAAAAAACATTTAAACCAGTAAATTATTCGGACGTTTAAGCGTGAATTGGCTGACTATTCTCCAATTGCTCCAATTTCTGAATCAATGCGGATTATATAGGGCATGTGCGCGTAGACCTGACCCAGATTTGAAATGACACGTTAAAGAGTGAAATTACCCTCGCTGTGCATCGCGTCAATACAAAACTGCTCTGGACAATTGGCCAAACAGCTCCTGCGTGATGCTCTTTAATGCAGATATATCATGTGTTTTGTTCCCTGCACAATATACATCTCCATGACTGTAAAGCGTGATATTTATCTCAATTTACAACATTAGAGCCTTTGTCCGCAACCAGGCCTCTTTGTTTAACCCAGGGCTGTACAACTTAAGGCCCAGGGGCCAAACCAGGCCCTACAAGTGATATGCTCCGGCCCTCAACCATCTGCAAAAAATATTGTATCTTGTCAGTGGTTCAGACCTGGTTTAGACCTGGTTTAATCCTGGTTTTATCCTGGTTTAGCCCTGGTTTAATCCTGGTTTAGACCTGGTTTAGCCTTGGTTTAAACCTGGTTTAGCCTTGGTTTTATCTGGTTTAGACCTGGTTTAGACCTGGTTTAGCCCTGGTTTTATCCTGGTTTAATCCTGGTTTTAACCTGGTTTAGCCTTGGTTTAAACCTGGTTTAGCCCTGGTTTTATCCTGGTTTAATCCTGGTTTAGTCCTGGTTTAGCCCTGGTTTAGCCCTGGTTTAATCCTGGTTTAGCCCTGGTTTAATCCTGGTTTAATCCTGGTTTAGTCCTGGTTTAGTCCTGGTTTAGTCCTGGTTTAGCCTTGGTTTAGTCCTGGTTTAGCCCTGGTTTAATCCTGGTTTAATCCTGGTTTAATCCTGGTTTAGTCCTGGTTTAGCCCTGGTTTAGCCCTGGTTTAATCCTGGTTTAGACCTGGTTTAGCCCTGGTTTAGCCCTGGTTTAATCCTGGTTTAATCCTGGTTTAATCCTGGTTTAGTCCTGGTTTAGTCCTGGTTTAGCCTTGGTTTAGTCCTGGTTTAGCCCTGGTTTAGCCCTGGTTTAATCCTGGTTTAGTCCTGGTTTAGCCCTGGTTTAGCCCTGGTTTAATCCTGATTTAGACCTGGTTTAGCCCTGGTTTAGCCCTGGTTTAATCCTGGTTTAGCCCTGGTTTAATCCTGGTTTAGTCCTGGTTTAGTCCTGGTTTAGTCCTGGTTTAGCCCTGGTTTAATCCTGGTTTAATCCTGGTTTAGTCCTGGTTTAGCCCTGGTTTAGCCCTGGTTTAATCCTGGTTTAGACCTGGTTTAGCCCTGGTTTAATCCTGGTTTAATCCTGGTTTAATCCTGGTTTAGTCCTGGTTTAGTCCTGGTTTAGCCTTGGTTTAGTCCTGGTTTAGCCCTGGTTTAGCCCTGGTTTAATCCTGGTTTAATCCTGGTTTAGACCTGGTTTAGCCCTGGTTTAATCCTGGTTTAGTCCTGGTTTAGCCCTGGTTTAATCCTGGTTTAGACCTGGTTTAGCCCTGGTTTAATCCTGGTTTAGTCCTGGTTTAGACCTGGTTTAATCCTGGTTTAGACCTGGTTTAGCCTTGGTTTAAACCTGGTTTAGCCCTGGTTTTATCCTGGTTTAATCCTGGTTTAGTCCTGGTTTAGTCCTGGTTCAGTTCCGCAGATGTTTTTAAAGCCTGTTACATGTTTCTTGTTTTTCTAAAGTGTCGTCGCCTTTTGATGACATCACAGAGGGATTCTGTTTTAGCACTACTTCCTGTTATTGTAATGTTATTTTATTTCTCAAATTTTCTTCACTGATTCCAACTTCAAATATAAACTATGATAAATATTTACTACAGACACTACTCCATCAAGTCATAATTAGAAAACAAAAAACATGAAAACCGTCTCACATTTTATTTAAATAGGAAAAATGCTACATTTAATACTTTTTTCCCCTCATATTGATTAATGTTGATTTTCGATTCAGTTGTATTTTTCTGTCCAAAAACAAAATAAAAATGGCTGTCAATAATGAGTTCATGCTTGGATGTGGACTTGATGATTAAAAAGACCCGAACATTTTATAAGAAAGAAGAAAGAAAGAAAATTACAAACCACCAGAGCATTTTGAACCGGAACGAATGACCTGTTTGTTTTGTGACGTTGTTTTAGATCAAGGTCAACAAAATGTAAAATTATTATCTTTTTGCGTCATCCAGTTTATCCAGCGTGATCGTCGGATAAAAGATAGATATTTCTGCTCTTCTGTGGTTGATTTCACAGTGTGGTTCCACAAATGGGAGCAAAAGTGGGACAAGTTGGGCAAAGAAGTGGGACAAAGAGGGACAGACACTCCCACACTAAGGATTATACTTTAAGACGATCTTTTTCTGTGAATATTTTAGACAACAGACTGCCATTTTAACACAAAATAATAGTTATTTAAGGTAAGCGTTAAGTAAGTTTAAGGAGCAAGTCTTTAGTCGACCACAGCTCTAACTTTTACCTGATTAAGACACGGCAGGTGAATAGGAAAAAATCTTAAATTTAAAGATATCATTTTGAAACTTGTCCTGTAGTTTACTCACATAAATGTAAGAAAAAAATGTATTAAAAGTTTTTCATTATGTCATGTTTTCGTGTAGAAATAAGGCATTTTGTGTGTAAAAATGGTTAAAAAGTACGACGGAGTATAAGGGCCATTTGGGGGAAAAAAATAAAAATGCGGACATTACGAGAATAAACTCGTAAAATTTCGACATTAAACTCGTAATTGTATGACTTTTTCTGGCTTCGACTTTATTCTCATACATTTACGAGAATAAAGTCGTAATATTACGAGATTAAAAGTCGTAATATTACGAGAATAAAGTCGTAATATTACGAGATTAAAAATTGTAATATTACGAGAATAAAGTCGTAATATTACGAGATAAAAAGTCGTAATATTACGAGATTAAAAATTGTAATATTACGAGATTAAAAGTCGTAATATTACGAGAATACAGTCGAAAATGTGTATGAAGCCAGTACCTGTGTTATGGAGATATGGAGCATTTTGTGCGGTTATACTTTGAACTAGGGTTTACACACGAAGAAATACTGTGTCTTTTAGCACAGCATCACCACATTAGCATTAGTTTAAGGACTTTGAAGCGACAATGCAGACGTTTGGGTTTGTTTCGTCGGAAGAACCAAACGGATTTGGAAGAAATAGCTTCTTTTCGTAATATTACGAGATTAAAAGTCGTAATATTACGACTTTTAATCTCGTAATATTATTTACTTTATTCTCGTAATATTACGACTTTTAATCTCGTAATATTAAGAGATTAAAAGTCGTAATATTACGACTTTATTCTCGTAATATTACGACTTTTAATCTCGTAAATGTATGAGAATAAAGTCGAAGCCAGAAAAAGTCATACAATTACGAGTTTAATGTCGAAATGTTACGAGTTTATTCTCGTAATGTCCGCATTTTTTTTTTTCAGTTGGCCCTTATACTCCGTCGTAAAAAAGTACACATATTTGAGACATTTAAAACTGAAAAATGGACAGAACATTTAATTTCTTGGTTCTTTTTGTACACTTTTTAGTTATTAAAAAATGTACAGAGGGGATTTTGGATTTATATGTTCCTAAAAATTAAAATTTCGACTTTAAACTTCAATAAATCAGTTTTAGAATTAGATATTAAAAAATCCTTCTGTGTATTTCGTCCAGATTGTACAGTTTGGTGTAGGATCTACTTTAAGGCTGATCTTTATGTCTCTGTTGGAGAAAAATGCATTTTAAGAAAACGTCCTTTGAAGTTACAATGTCCCAGAGAAATCTATGGATGAAGTGGATTCAATGGAAGAATAAAACATTTTTAAGAACAGATTGGACAAGATGTTTCCACATGAAAGACGATATGATGAAGAGAGCAAACTGACCAAAAAACAAAGAATGGAAAAAAAAATGTGTTTTGCTTGTCGTGTCTCACCTTAATATTAAAGTGCGTATGACGGGTTTTTACGATTTTCTAATTTTGACTTTATTACGTGTATTAATGCCTCTTGTAAATATAAATTGTAGTTTTACACCAGTCAGGTCACTATTTGTGGAGGAAAGTTGAAAAATCTGTTGACAATCACAGAAAGTAAACAAAATGATGACGTCACACTGTGAGACAAAGGTTACGCATAATTTACACGAAATAAACTACCTTTTTGACCCTTTAAACATTGATTCAACAAAATAAAGGTGTTCATATGCATTTCTCTTCCTCAAGTTAACAAATCTGTGACATTAGATGAGTTTTTGGCCAGTGCACAGTGTGGTTGCTATGGTAATTTCCTAGCGTGATGTCATACTTTACAACCAGGAAGTAAAATTTCAAACCTAAAAAATAGATAAACTGGGGTAAAATGTGTAAAGATTTGAGTAGAAATTTGAATATATTCATCTTAACTGCTTTTTAGTTAAACGTGTATTTCAACCTGTCATGGGCCCTTTAAGTAACAGCGTTCATGTACATTTTGGCCCGTCTTTATTGGATGCTGTGAAATACCACTCTCACCTCCCTCTGTGAATGCTGCTGATGTCTTTTCTTTTCACACTTGTGGTAGAGATTATATAAGACGACATATCACACACTGCAGGTCCAGCTGAAGGTGTTCACGTCAGAATCTGGGACATTTGCAGGTGCCCTAGAAACAGGTGATTGTGTCCAGAGCACGTATCAACACCAACCACCTCTAACTGTACATGTTTAAATATAAGTCTGTACTGCACACTTTATACCCGTTCAGGAGCCTTTTTTTTTACCAGAGATGCACCACTTGGGAAAAAAATGTAATTGCAGTTTTTCTGACCAGTATTGCAGTTGTGATTAGATTTGTGATTTATGTTTAAATAATTGGACTCGCTTCAGATTTCACATTTAAACTCAACCTGGAGAACTGACAAAAAGACTGAAATATGAACTGACAAACGAAAAAATCATGTGTTTTTGGAACATTTTGTTGCTTTTTGTAGCATTTTCACTTTTAATGCCATTTTTTTCCCTTTTAGTCATTTTTATCACCTTTAAACATGTTTTTGTTACTTGTAGTTGTGTTTTTGTCACTTTGAGATACATTTATGTTGCATTTTTTACGCTTTAGTCACATTTTTAGTTGCTTGTGTCACATGTTTTAAAGGAAAACTATTATGCATTTTTTCATTGTTTTTAAACGTGTTCTTGAGTACCTTTAATTTGCCATCTCATGTTTTGAACCAAAAAAAGTTTATTTTGAAATAATGAAAGTTTTTCTCAGCTGTCTGCAATGACACTGAGTGCATCAAGCCAGCAGATGGCGCCCAGCACTGTACAATGTGATGTGACGTTATCACTTTAAGAGAATGTGCAACATGCAATTATCAGCTATTAGTACGATTAGTGAACGGAAGAAAAACGAGTCTGCCAATGATTTAACAGCGGAATATTCTCTGATAAGTGATGTATATGATCTGAAAAAACGTCACTGATCGAGGGAGTTCAGCAGGAAGTGTTTTTGACGCTCGGAGGGGGAGGATTTTCTAATAAACATTCCACAAAACAACGTGAACAGAATGCAGCTTCAGGTGTGTTTTTGACCATGGAACATTGTTAGAACATGATTAAAAGCTCAAAAAAGTAACTGTAGCAGAACGTGTGTCCTTAAACAAATATGAACTACAGGGTCAGCAGTTTTTATGGAGAATAAAACTGAATATTCTGTTCGTGGAGGAAATTATTGCTCTTTAAAAATGCAGCAACATTTTTATTACGTTGTGAAAATTCAATTCGAAAGGCTTTAACAACATCAGCCAATCCAGAACTGAACCAGGACTAAACCAGAACTGAACCAGGACTAAACCAGAACTGAACCAGGACTAAACCAGTTCTAAACCAGAACTAAACCAGGACTACGCCAGGACTAAACCAGGACTAAACCAGGACTAAACCAGGACTAAACCAGGTCTAAACCAGGTCTAAACCAGGTCTAAACCAGGTCTAAACCAGGACTAAACCAGAACTGAACCAGGACTAAACCAGAACTGAACCAGGACTAAACCAGTTCTAAACCAGAACTAAACCAGGACTACGCCAGGACTAAACCAGGACTAAACCAGGACTAAACCAGGACTACGCCAGGACTAAACCAGGACTAAACCAGGACTAAACCAGGACTAAACCAGGTCTAAACCAGGTCTAAACCAGGTCTAAACCAGGACTAAACCAGGACTAAACCAGGTCTAAACCAGGACTAAACCAGGACTAAACCAGGACTAAACCAGGTCTAAACCAGGACTAAACCAGGACTAAACCAGGACTAAACCAGGACTAAACCAGGTCTAAACCAGGACTAAACCAGGTCTACACCAGGACTAAACAAGGTCTAAACCAGGACTAAACCAGGACTAAACCAGGACTAAACCAGGTCTAAACCAGGTCTACACCAGGACTAAACAAGGTCTAAACCAGGACTAAACCAGGTCTAAACCAGGACTAAACCAGTTCTAAACCTGAACTAAACCAGGACTACGCCAGGACTAAACCAGGTCTAAACCAGGTCTAAACCAGGTCTAAACCAGGACTAAACCAGGTCTAAACCAGGTCTAAACCAGGACTAAACCAGGTCTAAACCAGGTCTAAACCAGGTCTAAACCAGGACTAAACCAGGACTAAACCAGGTCTAAACCAGGACTAAACCAGGACTAAACCAGGACTAAACCAGGTCTAAACCAGGACTAAACCAGGACTAAACCAGGACTAAACCAGGACTAAACCAGGTCTAAACCAGGACTAAACCAGGTCTACACCAGGACTAAACAAGGTCTAAACCAGGACTAAACCAGGACTAAACCAGGACTAAACCAGGTCTAAACCAGGTCTACACCAGGACTAAACAAGGTCTAAACCAGGACTAAACCAGGTCTAAACCAGGACTAAACCAGGTCTACACCAGGACTAAACAAGGTCTACACCAGGACTAAACCAGGACTAAACCAGGACTACACCAGGACTAAACCAGGTCTAAACCAGGACTAAACCAGGTCTACACCAGGACTAAACAAGGTCTAAACCAGGTCTAAACCAGGACTAAACCAGGACTAAACCAGGACTAAACCAGGTCTAAACCAGGACTAAACCAGGTCTACACCAGGACTAAACAAGGTCTACACCAGGACTAAACCAGGACTAAACCAGGAATAAACCAGGTCTACACCAGGACTAAACCAGGTCTACACCAGGACTAAACCAGGTCTAAACCAGGACTAAACCAGGTCTAAACCAAGACTAAACCAGGTCTAAACCAGGACTAAACCAGGTCTAAACCAGGACTAAACCAGGTCTACACCAGGACTAAACAAGGTCTACACCAGGACTAAACCAGGACCCAACCAGGTCTAAACCAGGACTAAACCAGGACTAAACCAGGAATAAACCAGGTCTACACCAGGACTAAACCAGGTCTACACCAGGACTAAACCAGGTCTACACCAGGACTAAACCAGGACCCAACCAGGTCTAAACCAGGTCTACACCAGGACTAAACCAGGACCAAACCAGGACTAAACCAGGACTAAACCAGGAATAAACCAGGTCTACACCAGGACTAAACCAGGACCAAACCAGGACTAAACCAGGAATAAACCAGGTCTAAACCAGGACTAAACAAGGTCTACACCAGGACTAAACCAGGACCAAACCAGGACTAAACCAGGAATAAACCAGGTCTACACCAGGACTAAACCAGGTCTACACCAGGTCTACACCAGGACTAAACCAGGTCTAAACCAGGACTAAACAAGGTCTACACCAGGACTAAACCAGGACCAAACCAGGACTAAACCAGGAATAAACCAGGTCTACACCAGGACTAAACCAGGTCTACACCAGGTCTACACCAGGACTACACCAGGTCTACACCAGGACTAAACCAGGTCTACACCAGGACTAAATCAGGACTAAACCAGGACTAAACCAATACCAAGAGGTCAAATATTTTCTATATTGTTGTAGATGGTTGAGGGCTGGATCATATCTCTTAGACGGCCTGAATTAACCCCCATGGCCTTAAATTGAAAAGCCCCGCTCTAAACTATCGTATAAAATTTTCAAAGAAATGCAGTAATTATAGCTTCATGGGCGAATTGGGGATAAATGCTAATGAGCTCTTCAAACATATTTTCCAGTAAAGACTAAAACATGCACAAATCGCTCAAAATGCAACGCAAAGGACGTGGGAATCAGGCGGGAAAACATCAAAAAAGACCATTTAGCAGAATATCTACTTTTGCTGGTGTAGCATTTTACATAATCTTGTCTTAAAAAGTCTAAGCCAAATCCTCAAAGCTCTGAAAATTCAACGTCGTTATTTTCTCATTATGAAAAGTGCTGATATTTCTCGTCTTTCTTGGCCACATTTCCATTGCCTCCACATCTTCACCAATGTACTTTCTTCTAAACAATGTGGTATTAAAGCCAGACACTACAGTTTTTCAGTTTTTTGCCCTCTCAATCATGTGGAAACGACAAACGTGTCCAATCTGCTCCTAAAGATGTTTTATTCTTTCATTTAATCCACTTCATCCATAGATTTCTCTGGGACATTGTAACTTCAAAGGACGTTTTCTTAAAATGCATTTTTCTCCCTCGAGACATAAAAATCAGCCTTAAAGTAGATCCTACACCAAAATGTACAATTCTATGACTGAGCAAGATTTTGACACAACGCACAGAAGGATTTGTTGTATCTAATTCTCCACCTGATCTATTCAAGTTTTTAGTCAAAAAAAAAAAAAGAGCCGAAATTTGAAATTTTTTTGGACAATTTTCAGGTTGATCTAAGTTACTCAAAAACTAAATAAGAAATAAAAAAAATGTAACCCTGGTTCTGTCCATTTTTCAGATTAAATTGTCCCAAATATGTGTATTTTTGGTCGTTTTTACACATAAAATGCCTTATTTCTACATGAAATCATGACATGATGAACTACTTGTAATACATTTTTTTCTTACATTTATGTGACTAAACTACAGGAGAAGTTTACAATTGATATCTTTAAATTTAAGATTTACAGACTGGAGAACATATGATCTGTCAGGTTTACATTTCTAAAGTAAGTATAAGAACAAGAACAACTCAATTGTATTTTTTCCTTTTCACCTGCAGTGTCTCACCTTAAAGTGCCTCTGACAGGTTGGACGACTCATTTAACTAAAATGCAGTTAAGATAAATGTAATTCAAATTGTGTAAAAAATACTTCACAAATTTGATCATGGTTTAGCAATTTTTTGTGTACTTCCTGGTTGTAAATGATGACATCACACTAGGAAATTGCCCAGCAACCATCCTGTACACGGGGCCAAAATTCATTCAATGTCACCGATTGTTTTTATTTCACAGATAAAAACACATGTGAACACCATTATTTTGTTGAATCAGTGTTTAAAGGGTGAAAAAATATGTTTCTTTTGTGTAAATTTTGCAAAACCTTTGTTCCCCCAGTGTGATGTCATCAGTTTGTTTACTTCCTGTAATTTTTAACAGATTTTTCAACTTTTCTCCACAAACGGCTGCTTGATTGGTGTAAAACTAAAATGCAAATACAACTGGTATAAATACACTGAATAAAGTCAAAATTAGAAAATCATGAAAACCTGTCACACGCACTTTAAGACAAATCTATTTCAAATTCTGCACACAAAAAAACTACTCAAAAAAGTACTTTCTTGGGTAACACTTTATAATAACTCCACTTAATAAAGCATGAACAAAGGCTTAATTCATAGTGAACAAATAGTTAATTAAGAATGATTCAGGATTAGTAACTATTTAACAAAGGCTCTAACCCTAATTCCTAACTCTAACCTTAATTAAGTAGTTACTAATCCTGAATCAAGCTTAATAAACTATATCTTCATATGAATTAAGTTTTTGTTAATGGGGACGGGACAATAAACAATATCGTTTATCGTGATAAAAAAGGGAAGACAATAATCGTTTGTGCTACATTTTGTGATAATCGCCAACAAAGATAATCGCCATTTTGTCACCAGATTGTGCAGAAAATAAGCAACTTACCCTTTATGTTCTCCTCTAGATCGTTTTTGTTTTGACTTATAATAAAGTTAAAATATGTCAGAACTTATTTATAATGAGAGAGTAATATCTTTATGTCACATTTTCAGACTGTGAGCAATTTCAATAACTATCGTGATATTATCGTTCATCAATATGAAATATTTATTTGGTTAAAAATGTTAGTTTATTCTAAGTTTCAATTTAGGCAAGGCAAGTTTATTTGTAGAGCACAATTCATACACAGGGCAATTCAAAGTGCTTTACATAACAGGAAAAGATGCATTAAAATCACAAAACACAAACACAGAATCATTTTAAAATAAAGCGCTTTAAAGGAGAAGAGTGCAGATAGATCTACAATAGAAATAATCGCAGACTAGTGACGACTAAAACAATCGTTAGTTTCAACCGTAGTCAAAAAGTCTATTTAAATATCGCAATAATATCGATGTTGCAGATTTCCATTTCCAATATCGTGCAGCCCCACAAGAACCCCTCTTCAGAATATGTTTATAGATGTGTAAATCTCGCAGAATTCATCCACAATAAAACAGACAGAATATTCGGTGCACGAGCTTGTCTCATTTTGTCTCACGTCTTGACACACGGGTCACGTTATCAATTCAATTTCGGTACGTTTCGGAAAATAACGTCTCTCCGTGTTGTTGTTTTTTTCTGCTCTCAGGTGGAAAAGACGTTGGGGATCGAAGCGGCGCGATCCACAATCATCAACGAGATTCAGTACACGATGGTGAACCACGGGATGAGCATCGATCGCAGACACGTCATGCTTCTGGCCGACCTCATGTCCTACAAGGTACGAAACCACGCTGAAGTCCAACTGTTGACGTGTGCGTGTGGCTCCGTACTGAAAACCGCTTTGGCATTGATTAAAAAAGGGAAAAGAATCACATCTAGAGGCGGGAGATACAGTCATGGCTGAAAGTGTTGGCACCCTGATGTTTTTCAGCTTATTCCACCCCGCCCACTTTTGCCTCTTTTCGCCACAGATACGCACTTCTGTTGTAAACGCACTTCCGGTTTGACGAGAACGAATAAAGTAGATCGAATGTTTAATGAACACGAGCAACAACAAGTCACAACACAACGATTTCCTGGTCAGTCTGAAAACGTCTTTTTAGTCCATGTAGAACTTATTTTCTGTTGAGCTCGTCTGCTCCATGTGAACTACAACGGAAACAACGCGTACGGAAACTTCAGGAATAATGTGAATGAAATGTAGTATTTCTCCCCCCAAAAAATTAGCTTTCAGGTGTGATATTATATTGCCCACACTTGTTACTTGCCCCAGGTGGGTTAAAAGTGCATCACGAGCTTAAATTAAGTTATTTATCCACAATTTTGAAAGCGTGCCGGTCCATTTTTGGAGTTGAGTGTGAAATTGTCAAATTAGTTGTTTTTTTTCCTCAGTTTTTTGAGTTGTTCCAAAACCCACAAAGAAAATAAACATGTGTAATGCAAAAACTGTGGAATTGCAATACTTTTTGGGGAGAAATACTTTATTTTCTGGAAATAAATCAGGGGTGCCAACACTTTAAGCCAATTCTGTGTATTGAAAAAGGTATAATATTCAAATTGTTGTTTTGCAAAAAATAAATATTGAGTTTATAGCCTATAAAATCAACTATTCATATAAAAAGGCAGCAAAGTGAGCAGTTTAAAAGAATATATATAGCAAACTTGCTGCGTAGTCTTCAAAATAAAGAGAATAATATGAAATCTCTGCACTTTTTTGGTTAATTTTACAATCCTATCATATTTTATACATATTGTGAGAAATTTAAAGATCTGTACTTGATTTTTTCTGTCTTAAAACATGAAAACTAGATATAGTTCATTTTTAAAGTCACATGTATCGTTCACTTTCCTAATGAAGTCCTAAATATTCGCTCCTTTCTTTGAGCCCAGAGCGAGTTTTGCCATCTAACAAACATTAGCATGCTAACACCGCTTCCAGCTTCTCGTTGAATAAAAACGCTCCATAAATAGATATTACTGTGGTCTCATTTAAACTCACATAGATGCTTTTACAATTTATCTTATTTATCAACACAGGTTTTACTTTATTACCTGCTAAACAATCAAGTATTGGGCGTTTTAAGGCGTGTTTTAGCTCTTTACTGATGGATCGTGATTGAGATACCCGCAAAAAATGATGAGATATGCGGTTTTTAAATATTTCCTAGCCCTAATCACGTTACATTTTTGTCATCGTTAAAACAAAATATGCCCCAACACTTGTAAATGTCCTCTAAGATGTAAGAATCGCACCAAAAGTTACTAAAAACCGTCATTTTCCTTCCTTAAAGATCATGCAGGAAGTTCTGTTCTTTTTATTTTTCTCTCTCAGCTAAGTTAAGAACAAACTTTGCATAATCCTAAACACAATTATGTTTTTCATCTTGAGGCGGACATGTTTTTTTTCTTCCTGTGCGCGTAAATAAATCACAAATTGCTTTTCTCTTTTCCAGGGAGAGATTCTGGGCATCACCAGATTCGGTTTGGCCAAAATGAAGGAGAGCGTGCTCATGCTGGCGTCGTTTGAGAAGACCGCGGACCACCTCTTCGACGCGGCGTACTTCGGCCAAAAGGACTCTGTTTGTGGTAAAAAAAACAAAACACTTCACATTATTATTTCTGCCACTGGTTTATTTTTTAAAGAAGAAACAAACACAAAAAACAAAATCCCAGAGAGAGCAACAGAACAAAACAAGAGCAGCTGGTGCAAATGATCTAATGTCTGGCGTATGTCGCTTTGAGGTCTGTCCCGTTTAGACCAGTCATTCATGAATTTATCAGTTAAAGAGGGGTTCAGCCGCTGCTCCTGAAAGGTTTTTCCAGCATCATTAAAGAACACACGACTTTTTTGAGCTTTTCATCATGTTCTAACAATGTTCCGTCATCAAAAACACACCTGAAGAAGCATTCAGCTGCATTCACGCGGTTTTTAGGAATGTTTTTTTTTAGAAAATCCTCACCCTCCGTACGTCAAACACACTTCCTGCTGAACTTCGTCCCTTTTGGGATGTATTTTCAGATTATATACGTCATTTATTCCAGAATCTGCTGTTTTAAGGCGTTAAATCATCACCAGACTAAACACAATAACGGCTGCTGCTTGCTTGATAACTGCGTGTAGCACATTCGCTTAGAGCAGGCATGTCCAAACTCAGGCCCGGGGGCCAAATGCGGCCCTCAGACCATTTTTCTTGGCCCTTAGTCTTCCTGGTGAACTGGCCCACATTGTCCTGATAAGTACTATTTACAGCACATTTCAGATTTTCTACAATTCTAACATAAATAACTAACATTTGGTGCAGCACAGACCTGATATTAAGACACTGAGACTGAATGTAGATGTGGTGGTGCTTAAAACATCAGATAAATGCAGCTTTTTTTAACGTTTCATGATTGATTTGTGGCCCTCCGCTTGGTCTATATTTCAATATGTGGCCCTCAATGGAAAATGTTTGGACACCCCTGGCTTAGAGATAATAATGCTAAGTGCTTGGCGCCATTTACTGGCTGGATGTGAAGTGTCTTTCCAGACAAAAAATGTAATTATTTCATAATAAACCGTTTTTTATTTAGTCTTCCAGGTATGTTTTTGACGAGGGAACAATGATATAACTCAGAAAACGACGTTGAAAGCTAAAAAAGCATCTTATTTTCACGTTAAAATCAGTACCAAATGTATGAAAACGACTACAAGCTACAAGGGCAACTCATTCACTGTCGGTCTCTTTACGCTGAGGTTACTTGCGCTCACCTTGTCTATAAAAGCTTGTTGATCAATTGAAATAGATGAGTAACGTGACAGACTGCTTATCATACACTTTCAAGGGCTGTAGACAGTTATGTGCGCGCCATTCATTTCAGCAACATTTAGTGAGTGAAGATGGTACATTTAATTTCAGTTAAATGCCTACAAGGACACCTCTGAATGAGCAGACCTTTTAAAAGAAGCTGCTGTCCCTGTGACAATCTGCTATTTTTGTGAAATCGTGGTATCGTGCATTAAAGACTGTCTCTTTAATGCAGCTGTCTGTTCAAACACACTTTTTCTCCTGTTGTTTAGCCTCTGAAGCCTCTGAGCAGATGACTTTATTTACCTCTTAAAGGCCAGAGCTGCACAATTAAACCAAATCCACACAAAATGTCTTTATTTGAATAAAAACTACTGACACTGTAGTTTGGATTTGTACAAACATGTTCTGAAACAAGCGACAAAAGCGCGACCAAAACGCGCCTGCAAATAACAAACGCGACTCAATGCAGCAAAATGCGACTAAAAGTGACAAGAACGCGACTAAAAATGACAAAGGCGCGTTTAAATATGACAAACACAACTGAACGTGACAAAATCGTGACAAAAAAATCGACAAAATTGTGTTTAAAATGTGAATTTGAACAGAGTCCTATAATTAAAACATAAATCACAATCTAATCACACACAAAAAAAATCCCAATTAGATATTTTTCCCAAATGGTGCAGCTCTATTAAAGGCAATAGAAAAATACAAAGTGAACATGAATCGTGATAAAATCAAAATCAAGATCTGGCTCCAAGAAAATCGTGATAATAATTTTTTGCCATTTCGCCCAGGTCTAATGTAAAGTATATAAATCCTCCAGCGCTGTATCCACTGGGTCTTTAAAAGTCTTCAAAGTTCATAAATAAAATTAGGTCTTGAAAAAGTCTTAACACGGTTTATAAATCTTAAATTATTTTCGAATAGAGTTTTACAAATAAAAATGAACCCTAAACGGCTCATGTTTCTGCTGTGAGCACAAAGCCACTTCTGAAATGTGTGAAAAGCAACAAAAATGCGACTGAAAGCAATAAAGCACCTAAAAGTGTGACTAAAAATAACTAAAACTAAACAAAAAGCAGAAAAAATGTGACTTAAAGCGATAAAAACACGACTAAAAACGACAATACTTGACAAACGGCAAAGCGATTAAAAAAAACGCTTAAAAGTGACAAAAATTTGACTATAAGCAACAAAAACACAACTAAAAGCGATAAAAAGCACCTAAAAGAGACAAAAATGGGACTATATGTAACAAAGCACAACTAAAAATAATCAAAACAAAACTAAAAATGACAAAATCGCGAATGAAAGCGACAAAAACCAAACCTAAAAGCGACAAAACCAAAACTAAAAGTGACAAAAATGCACCTAAAAGCAACAAAAAATTGACTGAAAGTGACAAAAACATGACCAAAGCAACAAAAACGCAACTGAATGTTATAAAAAAAGCACTTAAAAGCGATAAAATAAGCAACAAAAATGCGACTGAAAGCAATAAAGCACCTAAAAGTGACAAAAACGTGACTAAGAACAACTAAAACTAAACAAAAGCAGAAAAAATGTGATTTAAAGCGATAAAAACATGACTAAAAACGACAATACTTAAACTAAAGCATCACTTATACCAGTGGTTCTTAAACTAGGGGTCGCGACCCCAAGTGGGGTCGCGGAAAACTTTTGTGGGGTCGCCAAATTTTTTCCAGTCGGGAATTAACGGCTATTTTGTGAGGTGAAACTATGAAAAAAATATATATATACAAATTCAGAGCTGCTGTTTTCGCATTCCTAGGCGCTGTGTGTGCCGCTTAGAGCTTAAATTCTTGTCCCGAGCCGGAGCCGGCCCGAAACCGACCCGTCCGCTCTGCTGTCGGGCTGAGTCGGGCAGAGGCGCGCACGTCCGTAACATGCGCTCCACGGCGAAAGAGCGCGTGAGCAGCCAGTGCTGTGTTCTTTTCCTCCTCATCCTCGAATAAAGGGGTCAAGACACCTGACTGAAAGAGCGCGGCTCTACGCGGAGCGGAGGAGAGAGAAAAAGAGAGCGCAACAGAGGAGAGAGAGAGCAGGAGAAGAGAGAGTTAGCGCGGAGTGGAGGAAAGAACAGGAGGAGAGAGCCACGGATGCCTTCCCAAAAAACTGAAGAAAGGAGCAGGGAGGGGATAACGTGGGCCGGCCAGGAGGCGTCCCGTTGGTGCAGGTAGAACACTAAACACATGAAGCCCTGTCAGGCGCTTATTCTGCCTATCTGAGGTCCGTGAGCGGGGCTCGTGCGGTCCGTGAACTGGGCTCATGCGGTCCGTGAGCGGGGCTCGCGCGGTCCGTGAACTGGACTCGTGAGGTCCGTGAGCGGGGCTCGTGCGGTCCGTGAACTGGACTCGTGAGGTCCGTGAGCGGGGCTCGCGCGGTCCGTGAACTGGACTCGTGAGGTCCGTGAGCGGGGCTCGTGCGGTCCGTGAACTGGACTCGTGAGGTCCGTGAGCGGGGCTCGTCGCGGTCCGTGAACTGGACTCGTGAGGTCCGTGAGCGGGGCTCGTCGCGGTCCTTGAACTGGACTCGTGAGGTCCGTGGCGGGGCTCGTGCGGTCCGTGAACCTGGACTCGTGAGGTCCGTGGCGGGGCTCGTGCGGTCCGTGGCGGGGCTAGTGCGGTCCGTGAGATGGGCTCGCGCGGTCCTTGAACAGGGCTTGTGCGGTCCGTGAGCGGGGCTCGCGCTGATCCGTGGCGGGGCTCGTGCGGTTCGTGAGCTCCGTGAACTGGACTCGTCGCGGTCCGTGAGCAGGGCTCGTGCGGGTCCGTGGCGGGGCTCGTGAGCTCCGTGAACTGGACTCGTCGCGGTCCGTGGCGGGGCTCGTCTTGATCAGAGCGGGGCTCGTTCGTCATTCAAACCCGCTTCAGCGCTTCAGGTCTTCCGCTCCTCACAGCGCCTTTTGCGTGCGCTCCCTGTCCACATCCTCCAGACAGTTTCACTCAGATGATGGAGAAAAGTCCCACCTGAGGCTGGGCCTCATGGCTCCTGTTGGTCCACGCCTTTTACTTTCTCTCTCTTCACAAAATCACAGAGGGCTCTGGCTCACTGCCTTGACGAGAAGCGCTCGACCTCTAACTCATCCTAACTAACTCGTCCTAACTACCTTGTGCTAACTAATTTGTCCCAGACAAGGACCGAGATGTGTCTAATACTAATTCTCTCTATAACCTGCGCAGCCTGACCTGCACCTCCAGTTTTATGTACATTTCTAAGCATATTATTTCATGTACAATTTTAAGTGTTTTAGTTTATCTACATTGTAAGTGTATAGTTGACATTGGAATCTGTCAGATATAAGGCCATCAGTGAAGTGCAAGTGAAAGTTAGTTTTACTGCTGTACAGTGAGGTAAAGAAAATAAAATCCCACAGTACTTTTTTTTTGTAGGGCATTTGACCCAGTGACCCCTGTATTTTATAGACATAAATACAACATTATTTAGTGTATTATTTAATGTCATAATTATTCAGTGTTTATTTGTTCACTTTGTTCGCTTTGTTCCACTTGTTGTGATATAAATTCTTGTAGTTCTTACATTGCCAGTTGGTTTTTACTTGATTTAGTTTGACGGAATGACAAAAACCTTTTGAGGGAGTGTCAATAACTATAGGTCTGCCCAAAATCGGCGTGGGAGTAATGTGGGGTCGCCAGACCTCACAAGATTTTTTTGTGGGGTCCCCAGACAAAAAGTTTAAGAACCACTGACTTATACGAATAAAAGAGACAAAAATTCACGTAAACGGCAAAGTGATTAAAAAAACACAACTAAAAGCGATAAAAAGCACCTAAAAGAGACAAAAATGGGACTATATGTAACAAAGCACAACTAAAAATAATAAAAACTAAATTAAAAATGACAAAAACGCAACTGAAAGCGACAAAAACCAAACCTAAAAGCGACAAAACCAAAACTAAAAGTGACAAAAATGCACCTAAAAGCAACAAAAACGCGACTAAAAACGACAAAAATTCGGCTTAAAGCGACAAAAACATGACTAAGCAACAAAAACACAACCAAAAGCGATAACAAAGCCCCTAAAAGAGACAAAAATGGGACAATATGTAACAAAGCACAACTAAAAATAATAAAAACTAAACTAAAAATGACAAAAACGCGACTGAAAGCGACAAAAACCAAACCTAAAAGTGACAGTGACAAAACTAAAAGCAACAAAAAAGCGATTAAAAACGACAAAAACGTGACCAAAGCAACAAAAATGCAAGTAAAAGTTAGCTAGAAACTGACAAATTCAAAAGCTTGTCTGATTCTAATTATTGTATTTAGATTAAAAAGATGATTGTATTTAGATAAAAGGGATTTGGACAACACGAAAAAGGAGAAGATTTATCTGACAATTTTGGAGAGAATTATGAGTCTAATTTATGTATCGCTAACGCATAAATACACTCTTTAGCAGTACTTTTCTGTAGAAATAGTGTTTTTTTATGAACCCGTGTACAGTTGTACTCTTTTGTAAGTAAGTAAGTAAGTAAATTTTATTTGTATAGCGCTTTTCACAGATAAAAATCACAAAGTGCTTCACATAAAAATAGGATAAAATACAGAGAAATAACATTTGAGTGCAGTTTGGGTCGATACATGGAGAGAATTTATTTGGTCGACTGCAGCTCAATTGTGTTTTTTCTTTTTGTATTTGCTCATTGACTTTTAGTTGAAATAGTGAATGCTCAGACCACACAGTTAAATATGCAATGATATTTATTTGATAGTCCAATAAACTCAAACCATTTCTAAAATATGTAATCTTTTCCTAAATATGGGCTGTTTTTGTTGTTCTAAAAATTGCTGTGTGTCCGATAAGGTCTTAAAAATGTCCATAAAGGTCTGGAAAAGGTTTTAGAATTGGCTTTGGGATCCTGCATGTGCCCCGTTCTAATTAGAGACGGGGGTCGTTAGGATTTATCAGTTCTACGGCTCTCATCGATGCTTCTTAATTCATTGATCCGGTGTTTGAATGGTCCTCTCGTCAGTGCTTTTACTGCAGAAAAACATCGACCAGTCTCACTGACGTCACCCTCTTTGTGTTTGTGGGTGGAAAATAAACTGCACTTTCTCTCGTTCAGAGCTGACGGGGCTGTCATTTTCACACTGAGGCACTCTCACACTTTCTTTTCCTAAACCAAGGCACGTTTGACATTACATTTCCTTTTAAAGGACAAATAATATGCATTTTTCATATCGTTATTGGCTTTTAAACCTGCTCTTGAGTGTCTTCAGTTTGTTTCATGTTTTAAAAATAAAAATAAAATGCTTTTACAAAGAAAAACATTACTTTATCACTGTGTTGGAAGATGCTATTTTGACTCAGCTGTGGCTCCATCTACTGGCTGTAGAGGCAATTACACTCAAGTAAATATAAATAATAAAACAAACCAGCATCATCAAACAAACATGAATCAAACTAATGCTGCTCCCGGTGTGTTTTTGATGACGTAACAATGTTAGAACATTTAAGCTTAAGCATTAAAGCGCCTAAAAGTGACAAAAACGTGACTAAAAACAAATAAAACTAAACAAAAAGCAGAAAAAATGTGACTTAAAACGATAAAAACACGACTAAAAATGACAAAACTTAAACTAAAGCATCACTTATACAAATAAAAGATATGCGACTGAAAGCGATTAAAAAAAGTGCTTAAAAGTGACAAAAACTTGACTATACTAAAAATAATAAAAACTAAACTAAACTAAAAGTGACAAAAATGCACCTAAAAGCAACAAAAACACGACTAAAAACGACAAAAATGTACAAACTGCTTTTACACTTACAACCAAAGCTGAAGCACATCAAACACAGACCATTGCTCTGCCTGTTATTCACCTCCTCCTCTTTTCCGTCTGTTCGGATTCAGCTTCAAATGACACACGTTTCCTTTGATAAAATCCACATGTCCAACTTTTTCACCTGTCGCCACTTTTAATGTCCATCTGTTCATTTACGATAAACATGAGAGAGTTACATCAAAGTTAGCGGCACAATTTCCTGTTTTGCTCGATCATATGACGCTGTTTAAAGTCATATGCAGCTCGGTCCTGTTTTTCCTCAAACGTGTGACTAAAATGAGCCTCAAACTGAAGCTGTTCTTGAACCCTTTGGACACAAACTATTGTCTGACTCTTTTGAAGCTCAGACTCTGTCATTTTGTGTCTGATTTACTCTGATTCCACTTGAAAACAAACTCTGCAAAGAGGAATATCAGACTTTAAAGTCCAACTACATTTTCTTTGTGAAATCTATGAAGAAGTGAAGCTGTGTCTGTAGATTTAGCCTTTAGATTGACACTAGTTTTGGCTTTTGTTGGTTTTGACAATTCCTCTTTCAAAGCTGAAGATAATTTAACAAAAAAAAAATGTTTTAGGGACTTGAAATAAAGTAAAAAAAAGTCGAGGCAGAATCCATATAAATGTCCCATTACATTTTTAAATGTGTTTTTGGAGCAGAAACCGACTCTAATTCATCCCAGAATGTTTGATTTTACTGAAAAGAAGTGGGTTACAGCTTTCTTTACATATCAAACACGTCCAGCAGCTGATAGTTTCCTTTTATCAGATGTGGATAAAAAGGAATAAATTAATAATAAATCTAGCGGCCCGCCGGTGGGACGCCAGAATAGCAGCTGGTTAACCGATAAAAAGTCAGGAAACACAGACCAGTCTCACGTTTTCTCTTGTAAATACACAGTGGCAAGTTGAGAATGGTCTGCACAAATAAAATGGACGATACTGACAAAAATGAATCCAACAGAAATGTGTTCAAACGTGTCTTTAAATGCATTCGTTGAGGTTTAGTTATGAGACAAATGAGAAATGTCTGTGAAATTGATTTAAAAAGTGCAGGAAAATAACGAAAAATGTTGTGTATCGCAGCGGTAGTAAATCTAAACGAAAAAGGTGCTCGTAGTAGTTTAAAGTTTTGGCTTTTCAGACTTTGATTGTCTCTTGTGATCGCACTCACTTTGCAGCTCCTGGAGTCAGTCAATAGTGAGAGCGAGGAAGAGCGACTGAGACAAAAAGTGAACACAAAAGAGAAAGAGGAGAGAATGTGAGGAGTAAAAAAAAGAGTCCTCGAAAGGCTCAACAATGCAGCAAGTGCCGTTCAGAATTTACAATCTTATTTTTGGGCTGCAATGTTTGAAGTGCCAACCCTGTAGTTTAGAATTTAGCCTCGTCTGTTCAACTGTAGCGTCTGTAAACAATGGAGCGAGAGCCTCTTATTTGTTGGAAAGATGAGAGTTTGAGCAGAGACTGAAGAGGATCATGTTGTTGAGGACGAGGACCAGACAAAGCTGTTATTTCAGAGAAAGTCTTATCGATTCTGTCCCGAGCCCCATTCAGAATTTAACAATGGCCTCCTTTGGTTTGGATTTGTTGGTGGAAGCTCAAAGATTCACACTGTACTTTTTAAAGGTTAGTTCTAGTGTAACTTTAGTTTATTTCACTGTAGCTCCAGTATGACCTGAGCTGTGGGAAATAAATGCAAAAATGAAAGACTTTAGTACTAAATTTGTATCTGTAACACAACTAAAAGTGGCAAAAATGTAAGTAAAAGTGACAAAAATGCAACTGGAAGTGACAAAAAAAAAGAGGCTAAAAGCAACCAAAACGTGTCAAGAAGAAAAAAATGCAACCGAAAGCGATATAAAAGCGTCTAAAAGCAATACAAATTTGACTAAAAACGACAAAAACAAAACTAAAAGCAACAAAAACACAACTAAAAATTATAAGTAAAAGGGACAAAAACAAAACTAAAAGAGACTAAATGAAAATAAAAGACAAAAATGCAAGTAAAAGCGACAAAAACATGACTAAAAAGGACAAAAGTGTGACTAAAAGCGACACGATTAAAGCAACAAAAACGCAATTAAAAAAGACAAAAACGCAGGTAAAAGCGTCAAAAAACGTGACTGAAAGTGACTAAAAAGTGCCTAAAAACGACAAAGCGCCTAAAAATGACAAAAAAGCGCCTAAAAGCGACAAAAACAAAACTATAAGCAAAAAAACACGACTAAAGCAACAAAAACGCAAGACTTTAGTACTTAATTAGTATCTATAATTAGTCATAGATGGTACTTATTTGAATTTCTACAGCGCAAATCTTGTCGTAGAACACAATAAAACGGAAAGGCTACAATGTTTGAAGTGCCGACCCTGTAGTTTAGATAAGATTTAGTAAAGGCATGTTCTGAAACAAGCGACAAAAACATGTCTAAAAGCAACAAAAACATGATTAAAGCGACAAACGCACCTTAAATCGACAAAAATGCACCTTAAAAACGACAAAAATGTGTCTGTAAACAATAAAAATGCAACTAGAAGCGCCAAAAAGGTGACTATAAGCTACAAAAACATGCCTAAAAGCTTCAAAAATGCAGTTAAAAGACCAAAACGCTACTAAAAGCGAGAAAAACAAAACTAAAAGTGACAAAAACATGACCAAAGCGCAAAAAGGCATCAAAAAGCGACAAAAACGTGATTAAAGCAACAAAAACGCACCTTAAAAGTGACAACCGTGATGGCGGCCACGACACTCACGTGTGCTGCAGCAGTGTGTCCAAAAAACGGCCTTAAGAGCTCTAAGAGTCCTAAATCTTTGTTTTTTCCTAAACAAAGTAGAAGTCTAGAGCTACACTCTGGCTGTACTCTGTCACAAGGATGGATATTTTTAATCGCCCTCCTTCCATGTGTTATTTGTTTGTATCGATACCACTGGATACCAGGAGCGGAAAATGGAATCGTCTCTCCGGCTGCGAGAAGTCAACACCTGTTGCTTTCTTGGGTCTTGGATAATGGATTCTCAAACGCAAACAGGGTAAAGCGCGAAGAGAAAAAAACGGTAAACTCAAACAGGGGGCTGTTGCAGTTTGCCGTACTACTTTTGTTAGCTGGAGACGTCGAGTTGAATCCTGGTCCATTAGAGCCAACTTCCCCGGTACCTCTGCCCGGGACTGGGGTGGTCGACGATCGCTCGTGGCTAGAAGCAGTCTCGGGATTGCAGGCACTTGGAAGGCTGCCTGCAATACTCGGCGGAACCGCGCCCGGAGCCTGCACAGCGGTGGAACAAACGCCACCGGGAGAGCCGCTCCCTCCGGCCAGCCACGGCGGAACCGCGCCCGGAGCCTGCACAGCGGCGGAGAGGAGGCAAACGCCAACGGGAGAGCCGCTCCCTCCGGCCAGCCACGGCGGAACCGCGTCCGGAGCCTGCACAGCGGCGGAGAGGAGGCCAGCACCGCCGGGAGAGCCGCTCCCTCCGGCCAGCCACGGCGGAACCGCGCCCGGAGCCTGCACAGCGGCGGAAAGGAGGCAAACGCCACCGGGAGAGTCGCTCCCTCCGGCCAGCCACGGCGGAACCGCGCCCGGAGCCTGCACAGTGGCGGAAAGGAGGCCTTGGCTGCATCCCCCAGCAGGTGGACAAGCAGCCACTTGTGTCAGGGGACTCGCATCCTCGTCTCATTCTGTACCTACCTCTACCTCATTACTGCTGGAGCCAACTGCATTAGAGGACACAACTCATGTTAAACATTGTAAGGTAAATTTCAGAAACCCAATTATTAAAAAACACCGTAGAGCTAAGCTCTTTCAAACTCTAAATCAATCTAAACTAGTATGGGATGCTAAATGTAAACCAAAGGGACTCTTGTGTGGACATTTAAACGCTCGTAGTATTATAAACAAACATGAACAAATTGAACATCTTCTATGTGACTCTAATGTGGATTGCTTGGGAATATCAGAGACGTGGCTGAAAGGTACATCAGCCGAAGCCCTAGTAAAGATGTCAGGCTATAACGCTTTTAGGAAAGACCGGGAGAAAGGCAAGGGTGGGGGTGTATTGCTCTACATTAAAAATACTTTGAAATGTAAAGAGCTTGAGTGGTCTGCTGATATAAAATTTGATTGCATTGGAGTAGAAATTTTTTTATCAAAGGAAATGTCTTTCATTCTCATCTGCCTATATAGACACCCTACTGCAAAGGTTGACTTCTATGATCAGTTTAGAAACTTGTTGAAATTATGTGATCAAAATAAAGAGGTCATTGTCATTGGGGATTTTAATATAAATTGGGATGACAAGAAGAATAGAAAAAATCTCAAACTGACAACTGACCTTTTTAATTTGGAGCAACTAATAGAAAAACCAACTCGAATAACAAATAATTCCCAGACAAGAATAGATCTTCTATTTTCCAACAAGCCAGACAGAATTGCAAAAACATTTAACTTTGTGACAGGCCTCTCAGACCACAATATAATTCTATTTTCCAGAAAATTACTTAAACTAAGACACTCAAAAGTAAATAAAACACCTTTTACTAATTTCATCCCAAGAAATCACATTCAAAATGTTAATGATGCCCTCAATATGGCCGACTGGAATAGTATTTTATCACCAAGCATTGAAATAAGCAGTCAATCTTTTTTTAGTAAAATTACAGAAATCGTATCTCCTTTCATTAGTAGAAGGAATAGTAAGACCAAAAAGTCTAACCTGCCATGGTTGGACCAAAACTGCAGACATTTACTTAAAGTTAGAGACTCTCTACTCAAACTATATTTGAAATCTGGCCTAGCCACTGATCGCCAAAATTTCACACGGGCTCGTAACAAAGTCATCCAAGCCATAAGGAAAGCTAAAGCTAGCTTTTTTATCAATATCATTGAAAGTAATAAAGGTAATGGGAAAAAAACTTGGCAAACTTTGAACAAACTCCTAGGAAGAACTACTAATTCTAAAGTAAATTCGATGGAACTTGAAATTAACAATATATTGACTGAGGATCCAACCACTGTAGCCAATGCTCTCAACAATCATTTTGTTGACAGTGTATCTGAAATTACAAAATTATTCCCCCCCCCCGACTGTATTACCTCATCATATAAATATAGATAAGCCTATCTTTCAACTAAAAAATGTCACAGTAGCAGAGGTTGCTAAAGTCATAAAAACATTAAAATACTCAAAAGCCAGGGACATCCATGAAATTGACACCAAATTTTTAAAAGAGCACGCTGAGGCACTGATACAACCAATTACTCACTTGGTCAACCAGTCAATCAATCAGAAAACAGTTCCGTCATCTTGGAAAGAAGCTATAATAACACCTATTTTCAAATCCGGGTCAAAAACACAAATCACTAATTATCGTCCCATCAGTATATTGCCTGTGATATCTAAAATCACTGAAAAATGTATCGCAAATCAATTAATTACACACCTTGACGAAGGGTCTACTCCACTTCATGAAATGCAGTTTGGTTTTAGACCGAATCATTCTACCGAGATGGCAAACTGTTTCTTTATTGAAAAAATCAAAACACTACTTGACAAAAATACATGCGTCGTTGCTGTATTTTTAGATCTCAAGAAAGCATTTGACACCGTTAACCATCAAGTGTTGTTGACCAAGCTCTCACACTTTAACTTTTCCCCAGATTCTATACTATGGTTTCAGTCTTATTTATCTAATAGAAAACAACGTGTTATCATAGATGGAGTAAAATCTCAGTGCCTCAGCAGTGATGTTGGAGTCCCACAGCGGATCTCTGCGTACTCGAGACCCTGCTGCTATTTTCATTATACATCAATGATTTACCAGTTGTTTGTCCTGAGTTGAATATGTTGATGTATGCCGATGATGCTGTTCTCTTTATCCAGGGCAAGGATGTTAGGACTGCTGCTGCCAACTTATCAATAGGACTCAATAAAGTCCATGACTGGCTTAAACAAAGCTGCCTCATGCTTAACTCTGAGAGACTGTTTGCATGACGTTCAGTAAAAAAAAAAAAAATCAGTCAAGATCCTTTGTGTTTTTAGATGGAAAGGAACTGGAGTTGGTCACTCAGTTCAAATACCTGGGAGTTGTATTGGACTCTAGCCTTACATTCAAAAAACACATCAAAAGAGTTACAAATATTGTTAAATTTAATATGCATAACTTCAAACAAATTCGACCTTTTATCACAACAGAGGCAGCAAAGTCCTATCTCCACTGTATGCTCCTTTCTCACATTGATTATTGTCTTACAGTGTGGTCGTTTGCTGGTGTCACTGCTCTTAAGCCCATTGAACAACTCTATAAGAGATCAATCAAGATACTTTATCGAAAACCCCAGTCATTCCATATATGCCCTCTTCTTGAGAAATACAAATTTTTAAATTTTGAAAAATTTAAATTATTTAAGAATTTTAGTCTCATATATCGAGTAATAAACGGTTCGGCACCACCACCTTTAAGAGAATTCATTAAAAAAAAAACCTGTGTGACCAGCACTAGATCCACAACACGAGGGGATTGTGAAGTGCAGTTCAGGAAGTGCACTTTCTCCCAAAATGTGCTTTCTGTGAAGAGCTGCACAAGCTGGAACACTCTGCCAACTGTAATTAGGGACAGCCCTACACTCGCCTCATTTAAGAAACAACTAAAAGAATGGTTTATTAACAGTCAAAGATGTGATCATGTGTGAAACATTGACACGTGTGAATGTGTGAGTGTGTGTGTGTGTATGTGTGTGCTGTAGTAGTGCACAGTTATTAATTTAAAATAACTATTCCAAGATTCCTGTCATTTTAACTAATATGTATATTGCTTTGTCTAACTGTGCGTTGTTTCTATTTTATGTAATGTTATATGTGTGCATTGTATACAGTTGTACACTTATTTGTTTTTATTCTTTGTCTTATGGGACTACGGATGGAAATTAGCCCTGAGCTAAATCTGGTGTATTTACAGTGTAAGCTGTTCATTAATACATGCTGTCCCATTCAAATAAATAAAACAAACAAACAAAACAAAAATGTGTCTGTAAACAACAAAAATGCAACTATAAGCAACAAAAACATGCCTAAAAGCTTCAAAAATGCAGCTAAAAGACTACTAAAAGCGACAAAAACAAAACTAAAAGTGACAAAAACATGACTAAAGCAACAGACGCACCTTAAATCGACAAAAACGCTCCTTAAAAGCGACAAAATGCATTTGAAAACAATAAAAATGCAACTATAAGCGACAAAAATGCGACTATAAGCAACAAAAACATGCCTAAAAGCTTCAAAAATGCAGCTAAAAGACAAAAACGCTACTAAAAGCGACAAAAACAAAACTAAAAGTGACAAAAACATGACCAAAGCAACAAAAAGGCATCAAAAAGCGACAAAAATGTGACTCAAAGTGACAAAAATGCAACTACAAGCAAAAAAAGTGGCTAAAAGCGAAAAAAACATGATTAAAGCGACAAAACGCACCTTAAAAGCGACAAAAATGTGTCTGAAAACCATAAAAATGCAACTGTAAGCGACAAAAATGGGACTATAAGCAACAAAAACATGCCTAAAAGCTTAAAAAATGCAGCTAAAAGACGACAAACGCTACTAAAATTGACTAAATCAAAACTAAAAGTGACAAAAACATGACCAAAGCGACAAACGCACCTTAAATCAACAAAAACGCACCTTAAAAGCGACAAAAATGCGTCTGTAAACAATAAAAATGCAACTATAAGCGACAAAAATGCATTTGAAAACAATAAAAATGCAACTATAAGCGACAAAAATGCGACTACAAGCAACAAAAACATGCCTAAAAGCTTCAAAAATGCAGCTAAAAGACAAAAACGCTACTAAAAGCAACAAAAACAAAACTAAAAGTGACAAAAATTTGACCAAAGCGACAAACGCACCTGAAATCGACAAAAACGCACCTTAAAAGCGACAAAAATGCGCCTGATAACAATAAAAATGCAACTATAAGCGACAAAAACATGCCTTAAAGCTTCAAAAATGCAGCTAAAAGACAAAAACACTACTAAAACAACAAAAACAAAAGTAAAAGTGACAAAAACAAAACTAAAAGTGACAAAAACATGACCAAAGCGACAAAAAGGCATCAAAAAGCGTCAAAAACGTGACTTAAAGTGACAAAAATGCAACTTAAAGCAAAAAAAAGTGTCTAAAAGCGGCAAAAACACAACAAAAAGGAAAAATATTCCGAAACAAATGATTCTTTTTTTAGTTTCTCAGTTCATATTTCAGCCTTTTTGTCAGTTCTCCTGGTTGTGTGTAAAAAATGTTTTTGAACGCATTCACGCAGATTGTTTATCCTTGAAAACTCTTTGTAAAAGCCTGGAGTTGTGGGTAATATATTTGTACTCATTGTTCGCTGCTCGTCCTCCACTTCCTTTGCATCTGAATCTAACAAAGTGCACCATCTTCATTAAAAAATAAATAAAAAACTAAGAGCAATTCATTAAAACCGCGGAGCACATGCAGCTGCTCCGAGTCCTTGAAGAGGAAACCCGGCACTCCAGCTCTAATCTGGATTTAAGACACTTTGTACGCACTTCACTTTGATTTATGAGGATTATTACATGCCACTTTGTTTGAGGTGAATGAACAGTAGAACTCCAGTCATAATGTCACACTTTGGATGGTTTTAGACGATCGCCGTAAAGGTGTTTGAGGCAGAAGTGAAGAGCAACATGACTTCAGAACGATGTTACTCAAGAAGAAGTACAACGTGGTTCAAGAATTACTCAAGTAGGAATAAAAAAAGGGCAGGATCAAGTATTTTAGTAGGTTTGTTCCGTGTCTAGGGCCTTTTTGGACGCAGCTTTGTCCCACTTTAGACCTGTTTTGATCTTGTTTTAGGCCTGTTTAAGATCTGGATTTGTTGACGTTGTTTTATGCCTGGTTTAGATCTGGTTTTGTCCTGGTTTAGACCCGTTAACCTTTTTTTTTAGACCTGTTTTCAGCCTTTTTTTTTTTTTTTAGACCTGTTTTAGACCGTTTTTCTTCTGGTTTCGACCTGTTTTCATCCTTGTCTGTGGTCCATTTTAAACATGGTTTTGTCCTGGTTTAGACCCGTTTTCAACCTTTTTTTTAGACCTGTTTTTGACCTGTTTTCATCCTTGTCCATTGTTCATTTTAAATATGGTTTTATCCTGGTTTAGACCTGTTTTCAACCTTTTTTCAACCTGTTTTTGACCGTTTTTCTTCTGGTTTAGACCTGTTTTCATCCTTGTCTATGGTCCATTTTAAACATGGTTTTGTTCTAGTTTAGACCTGGTTTGGTTCTTTTTTTTTTTTTTTTTTTTTTAGACCTGCCACCTGTTTTCATCCTTGTCCATGGTCCATTTTGAACATGGTTTTGTCCTGGTTTAGACCCGTTTTCAACCTTTTTTAAACCTGTTTTTGACCGTTTTTCTTCTGGTTTAGACCCGTTTTCAACCTTTTTTAAACCTGTTTTTGACCGTTTTTCTTCTGGTTTAGACCCATTTTCAACCTTTTTTAAACCTGTTTTTGACCGTTTTTCTTCTGGTTTAGACCCGTTTTCAACCTTTTTTTTTTTAGACCTGTTTTAGACCGGTTTTCTTCTGGTTTACACCTGTTTTCATCCTTGTATATGGTCCATTTTGAACATGGTTTTATCCTGGTTTAGACTGTTTTCAACCTGTTTTAGACCGTTTTTCTTCTAGTTTAGGCCTGTTTTCAGCCTTGTCTATGGCCCATTTTAAACATGGTTTTGTTCTAGTTCAGACCTGGTTTGGTTCCTTTTTTTCTTTAGACCTGCCACCTGTTTTCATCTTTGTCTATGGTCCATTTTAAACATGGTTTTATCCTGGTTTAGACCCGTTTTCAACCTTTTTTAAACCTGTTTTTGACCGTTTTTCTCCTGGTTTAGACCTGTTTTCATCTTTGTCTGTAGTCCATTTTGTCCTGTTTTAGACCTGGTTTAGTTCCTGTTTAGACCTGGTTTGGTTCTCGTTTAGACCTGATTCAGACCCAGTTTATTCCTGATTTGAACCTGAACATGAACCACTGCTGGAGATCTGCACAGATGAGTTTGATCTTGGTCAGAAAGTCTTAAACTACAATAAATTCACCTTCAACAGTGTTCTGCAGTTATAAATTACGGATGTAATTATTTATGGTTTAAAAAGAAGGCGAAATAAACTAGAATTTGAATAAAACTGTTAAAATTTAGCACATTTTACATCCTTGGGAATCATCTTGATGCACAAAGTTTGACCAACATCACAAATAACCACAAGCTCTGTTTTCGTTGGTTCTTTTCGGGCTAATCGAATCGTTTGTATTTTTATTTTGCTCCCAGGTGTCTCTGAATGCATCATCATGGGAATCCCAATGAACATCGGCACCGGCCTCTTCAAACTCCTCCACAAAGCCGACAAAAACCAGTCTCCGCCACAGCGCCCCCTTCTGTTCGACAGCCCAGACTTCCACGTGTCTCTGGTGACATAGCAGCGCGACAAAAACGGACAAAAACTGCAGAAAATGAATATATCCTGACTTGAATTTGGATTATAAACAGTGGATTTCGCCTGTTTAAATGTATTTTCTTTGTTTACGGCTGTATTATTTGACATGTTTCATTAAATTGTGTGAATAAGCCAACGTGTGTGCACTGAAAAATGACATGGAATAACTCAATATTAAAGGTGCTCTATGTAACATTCCAGGCAAAGCAATAACATCTCCACAAAGACGTGTTACATAGTGCACGTTTAAAGGCTGGTTACTGATTTTTAGTCTGTTCAAAATGTGAAAAACAACTTCATTTATAAACTTTTTGCTGCGGTCCAAAGTAGGTCTGGGTGAAATGGTGATGAAAATTGAATCGTGTGCTGCCATTTTTGTGAAATCATCGTGTCGTGATTGACTGTTTGTCTCTTTAACACTTTTTCTCCTGTTGTTTAGCCTATGAAGCCTCTGAGCAGATGACTTTATTTACCTCTTAAAGACCAGAGCTGCACAATTAAACCAAATCCACACAAAATACCAATTTCAATGGATGCAATTAGCAAATCACAAAGGGTAAAATTTTTGGAGTGCAATAATTTCTTCCACAAACAACAGAATGTCTTGCTCGACCAGTCAGCTTCAGATGTTTGTCACGACGTTACACGGCTTTCAGGGAGAGCTTTTCCAGATTGATAAATGTGTAGAACTCCATTCAGTGTTACATATCAAACTGGTGTTCGTCACAAATCGAATTTCACAAATTTCAGAGGCCAGAGCAGAGTTTACCATCACAATAAAACTAACAAACAGGAACGGTTAGTAATGCTAACAGCTTGGTTTTCTAATTAGATGCAGACGGCACACAGCTAGGATTTTACAATATACATTTTTTGGGACACATTTTGCTTACTTTACTAAAAATATTGAGGACAGCCCCTTTAATCCTCTATTTTCTTTCTCTCTTCTTTTTTGGAATGTTTTTTTTTTTATTTACCGGCGTCAATTTTTTTTTCTCTAGGGCAAAATTTGGACTTGAACAATCTTAATCCACTTAAACATTTCCCTTCATATCAAACACTTGGAAACAGTCAGAAATATCTACTGATGAATAGACCCTTTAAAGGTTTGTAAATAAAACATTCTAAATTCAGAACGGAGGCAAAAGTGAAGCAACATAATGTGATTTCACTGAGAAACTGGGATTAACCTCAGAATATCACAAAATATGAAAAATGTAGATGATTTAGTGTCAGTAAAAGCCTCAGACACATGTGAGTGACATCAGAGCTGCTTTAAACACATTTATTATTGTATTTTACATCATGTTTTAGGAAATTATGATAAACTCTTTGCATTTTTGATGAAGAACAATCTAGATTTATGGGTTTTACTGGAAAAAATATTCACAGAAATGTTGAGCCCACAATAATTTTTCATTTTATCTAGAGATATATGAGATACTATAACATAAATTAGATTCTTTTGAAGCTAAAATACAATTTTAAGGCTAGAAATTTGAATTTTGCCCATTGTTTGTTACAGAAAAAGCAAACTAACTGACCTTTCTACTCTGGAAATTCAAATGTGTTGCTTTTTTCCAACACAAACACCAGTAAAATTTAGATCTAATGTGAGAGAAGTGTTGAAAAATTTACAGTCAACTTCATTTTAAAGGGTCTGTAAAAGTCATGTTTGCCTTATTGCAAAATAAACTAAAATAATACTGATAATTACTCAGGATTGTTTTGCAGCGCTCAAGTCATTTGGTGTGTAGACCTTTAGTTTTTGCGGTGCTTTTGTTTTGTTATTGTTTTTTTAATCGAAAACACCATTAATTAACAGGCCAGGGACTATTCCAAACAAAACACTTTGCCCACTCGGCGCTCACGACTCTGCTGTTTTGTTTTCATGATAAAAGTCGCTGCCTCAATAAAAGCTTTAGTCTAATCTGAACAACCCTAAATAATAATGCTTCATTTTCAACAGTTTTCCATTTTCTTTTTGACCTTTGATAAAAACACAACAGCAGAACACTTTTGTTGTTGCTTTTGTGTTGATGTATTTAAGATGTAATAAATTCGGAATAATTAAAAGCTTGTTTGTGTATATAATAATAAGAATGCATGTTTTACAAGGCGGTTTTCAGTAATAAAACACCTGTAGTTATGTATTTTTTGCCACAGACTAAGGGTTTCAGGGATTCTCAGAACAAATGTGTGTATGCAATTATTGTAAGAAGTCTGTGTTTCTTGTTCTTTGGGGAAATTCAGAGTGAAATCCAATTAGCTGAAGGCGTTTGGAGCATGTTTACCTTCCTTCTGTGGGCTGTAATTATCGCTGAGAATGCTATGGTTTGCCAATGGCTTCACACAATTATGGGCAGCGCTTTTCTGGCATCGCACCTGACAAACCCCAGACTTTGTGAAGGAAAGTTTTAAGTTTTCCATCTAATTTATTGGCTGTTTTTTTCAGGCTGAAACAACATTGTGATATTGCTCAAAATGCTCTTGAAAAACATGCATTTTTTTGAGCTTTTAATCTTGTTCTGACAATGTTCCATCATCAAAAACACACCTGGAGTTGCATTTAGCTTCATTCACGCTAGTTTGATGAATCCCGGTTAGAAAATCTTCTCCCTCCGAGCGTCAAATACACTTCCTGCTGAACTATCTCGATTGATCAAGTTTTTTTTACGATTTTAGATCTCACATTCTGAGAATCTTCTGCTGTTTTAAGTCCTTAAGTGAGTAGTTTGTTTATATAGCACCTTTCACAGACAAAGAGGTCACAAAGTGCTTCACAAAAAAAGTTAAAATGCAGAAAAAAAAGCATACAGCAAGATGTAATGTAGATGTAGAAATCTGCTGTCATTAAAACTCTTGAGCAAAAAAGAAAGTTTTGAGTTTGCTCTTGAACAAATAAGCATAATTTAATCTAAAATCATTTAAAGTCTTTGTCGAGGTTGTCTCGGTACTGTGGTTCACCCTAAAACCAGACTGATATTCCTCAAGAACGTCATGAGTGACGTTTAAAAAATAATTAAGTTGAGTAAAAACAAGTTTTTCTAAAATTTTGCTTTAAAATGCTAAGTTAGATACCGGTCTGTAATTGTTAAAATCATTAAAATCTAAATTGCTCTTCTTCAGCAGGGGCCTCACCACCGCCGCTTTAAAGGCAGTGGGAAAGACCCCTGTCTGAAGAGAGCAATTCATCATGTTTAAAAGCTCCTCCCTAAAAGATCCATAAAATGACTTAAAAAACCTTGTAGGAACTGGATCTAAAAGACATGTGGTGGGTCTCACTGAGGAGAAAACTTTATCAAGACTCTCAGCATTAACCAGGACAAAACTGTCCAGTGTTTCCTCCGGTAAAGACAGACACTCAGATGTGTTAAAAGTAGTTGATTGACTGGATAAAATGTTACATCTGATGGTGTCTATCTTCCCCATGAAGTGTCTGCAAACGCTTCGCAGAGAGAGTCTGTGGGAGTAAAATAAGAAGTGCTAAAATCAGGGTTTAAAATATTGTCTATGGTTGAGAAAAGGACTTTGGAATTATTTTTATTGTTGGTGATTATTTTGGCAAAGCAGTTGTTTCTTGAATTTCTAATTGCATTGTTATATATTCTTTGTTGATTATTGAAGAGTTGGTGATTTATTGTTGTTTTGTTTTTTCTCCATCTTCTCTCTGCGACCCTGCACTCTCGCTTTAATTTTCTGAGTTCCTCATTTCTCCACGGAAGTGTTGGTTTAGTCGCAGTCTTTTTTGTTTTAAGGGGGGCAATGAGATCGAGGGCTGATCGAAGTCGACTGTTAAAATTGTCCGTTAATAAAATCACAGGAAGCAGGTAAAACAGTTGAAATTTTTTCTAAAACCTCAATATTGCAGCCACTTCAGGGGTTAGAGGCGCTTCCTCACAGCTATCAGAGGTCTCTCACTGAATAAAACCAGTGATATTAAAAAACACACAGTAGTGGTCAGACACAGCCAAGTCGACAACAGAGGACACACTGGTGGACAGGCCATGGGTGATGACCAGGTCCAGAGTGTGTCCTCTGTTGTGAGTCGGCTGCGTGACGTGCTGAGTAAAATCCATATAATTTAGAATGTTTAAAAAATAATTTGAAAAAGAATCTAAGACATCGATGTGCAGATTAGAATCACCGGCTAAAATTATATGCTTATAAGAAGTGTGTCAAATTGATCAAAAGTCTGAAAATTCATTGATAAAAAGACTGCATTTCTTTGGTGGTCTGTAAACGGTGACACATAAAATTTGGGGGTTGCTAAAAACAATGGAGTGATATTCAAAGCTTGTAAAATTGTTAAATAAAACAGGTTTGGTGGAGTGTTTGTACTTATAGAAGCAGTGCCACTCCCCTTTTACCACTCCTTGTTGAAAAAGCAAAGTTAAAATCAGGTGGAGAGGCCTCAGTGAGAACAACCGCACCCAGCCAGGTTTCTGTTAAAAACAAACAATCAAGTTTGTGGTCTAAAATGACATCATTTACAATAAAAGATTTGTTCAGCAGAGAGCGGACATTAAAAAGAGCCATGTTGATTGTGAGTGGGGACTGGGGACTAGGAGGTTGTTGTGGATAGGTTTTCTGAAGATATTTTAGGTTATTTTTGTTAACTGTCGATTTATTGAAGGATTTATGGTTTGTCCGCTCTCTGCTGATGATTACTGTAATGAGTTGTGTTTGATTATATTGTCATGTTGACTGTAGAGTGAGTTCGATGTTGTGGGATAGAAGGCGGGATCCACAGTGGTTTGGGTGAAGGAGGTCCTTTTTAAAAAGTTCGTGTCTGTTGAAGAATGTAAGAAAGTTGTCGACATAAGGGATTTTATTGTCTCTACAGTAGGTTTTTGTTTGATGTGTTTTAGACGGCTGAATTTAACGTCTCCAAATGGAGGTGGTGAGAATGGTCCAGAAACTATGCATTGTTTAAACTGTGGATTGTGGAGATGAGGGTCCTGACATCGTCCATGAGGGTCTCTGCTGTAATCTGAGGTCATTGGTTCCAACGTGGATTCCAACTGTTGATATTGATGGAGGGGGCGGAGTCTGTAACGTCCAGAGCACCTGGTGACAGGTGTAGCCTTTCTTTACTCGCACGTGCCGAACCATGGACGAGCCCAGGACCAGCAGGACGAGCCCAGGACCAGCAGGACGGGCCCAGGACCAGCAGGACGGGCCTAGGACCAGCAGGACGGGCCTAGGACCAGCAGGACGAGCCCAGGACCAGCAGGACGAGCCCAGGACCAGCAGGACGAGCCCAGGACCAGCAGGACGGGCCCAGGACCAGCAGGACGGGCCCAGGACCAGCAGGACGGGCCCAGGACCAGCAGGACGAGCCCAGGACCAGCAGGACGAGCCCAGGACCAGCAGGACGGGCCCAGGACCAGCAGGACGGGCTTGGCTTGTGCGGTGACTGGGCCATCTGCAGAGGTGCGAGTCCGACTCTGCAGCGTCACGGGGCCGCCTCCCGCGGCACCCCGAGTGTTCAGGCTCGAAGCGCGCGTGGAGGGCGCGCAGCGGACCCTCCCGACTCACGCCGAACATTCAGCTCGACACGTGTTGGGAGGACGTGGAGGTGCCGCCCAGCTCACGAGAAGCGGTCGGGCTTTGCGTGCGCTGGGGGGGGGGGGGGCGCAGCGGGGCCGGGGTGAAATGGCGCCCGTGGCGAGACCTAACAGCCTCCCCGCGGGTCTGAGAGCGGGCTGTTGGCGGCGGGTCGGGCCGCTGGATCTGTGATATCGTGCCATTCGTCCGGGAGAACCTGCTCTGAGTGCTACGACGGAAAGTGTTCATCGTAGGCCCGGACAGTGAATCTGTTTTCCAGCTCTGTGGCTCCAGTGTTTGGAGAGCGCAGTCTGCCCTGGAGCCACCGCGGGACCCAGAGAGTCGTGGGTCTGACTGACAGGAGTGGAGCTGGTGGGAGCTTTGGGTCGTGCTCCCTGAGACCAGAGCTGTTTGTCTGAGAAGGCACCTGGAGCCGGTGAGGACCGCGGCGTGGCTAACTGTGAGCTGATGGCAGTGCATAAGTCTGTCCTAGGATTATATCCTGATCACCATCCTCTTGGATTTTAAATAGTATGGACATTCGTTGTTCCAGTTCGGCAACTTTTTGGCTCAAGCCTGAGCAGCTCTCAGCGGGATGAGGAGGTAAGTGAAGGCTAAAGGCTCACCTGTCCCCTAGCTATGCTAGCCTGCGGTTGTTGACTGCCTCAGTGTCCTTTGCAGTTAAAAACACTAAAATCCTGGCATCCAGTGGTTAAAACAAATTCCAGATAAAAACACAGCTCCTAGGTTGTGCAGGGTAGGAAAGAGTGTCGTCAAAAGCACAAAAATAGACTTTGTTTAGGAGCCATTGTCTCTAGCATCCGAGACCGAATATAGCCCTGCAGGGCTCTGAAAGTCTGTACCAACATTTTAAAATGTCCTTAAATCATCGTCAGACTCGCTCTGAGCATTTCTGCCTCTGAACACGATCATTGTGAGTGTGTGAGAGCTTAGCACCAACAGCAGATCAAAACATTGTGTGTACATGTGTGTAATTGCCTCTGCAGCCAGTAGAGGGCGCCACAGCTAAGACAATATGATGTCTCCCACCGCACTGAAGGATGGAAGTTAAATTATTCTTTGTAAAAACATTTTGTAGTTCTAAAACATAAGATGTCAAATATGGCTGTAATCCTTTGGTTAAATTTGTATTGGTCGACAATTTGTTTTATTTAGATAAGGATTTATATGACACAGCAGCAAAAATGAGAAGATATGATAGATTTTGGACCTAATCATACATTTCAAACGTCAAAGCAAAGACACAAAAAGGGCGTGTTTAAAGGCCAATAACAATACAAATAATGCATAGTTTTTGTCCTTTAGAACTATTAAATAATTATGACATAAAACAATTAATGGCAGTTAAATTTATTCAAATCAGCATTATTAAATCAAAATGGCTTTAAAAAGAATGAACAATTTGTGCTCTGTTTGTAAATATCCTCCATCTTTCGGCCTTTAGTCAGAATATTTTATCTTGGGCGGAGGTACAATCTACCTTCTGTTTACAGCAGCCTCATCAAATCTTGGTCAAGTGAGATATTTTCCAGTCAAATGCTAATTAGTAGTGATGGGTAGTTGATGCGCCAAGATGTTTTTGTTGACACGGTGTTGGTGCGTTCTGTTTTGCCATCGGGTGGTTCAAAAAGGCACTGCTTCTCTGATGACGCCTGGACACGACGCCTGGCTCCTTCATTCAACACTAAATTATGATGAATGATAATCAACAAATCAGGCTGATCTTTATGTCTCGAGGGAGAAAAATGCATTTTAAGAACACGGACTTTGAAGTTACAATGTCCCAGAGAAATCTATGGATGAAGTGGATTCAATGGAAGAATAAAACATCTTTAAGAGCAGACTGGACAAGTTTGTTGTTTCCACATGAAAGTGGTTGTGTTGAGAGAGAAAACTGACCAAAAAACAAATACTTGAAAAAACAAAAAACTGGTTGTGCCTGTTGTGTCTCGCCTTTTAACATTTTTTGACATGTTTTAGATCAGGGGTGTCCAGACTTTTTCCATCGAGGGCCACATATTGAAATATAGACCAAGCGGAGGGCCACAAATCAATTGTGAAACGTTAAAAAAAGCTGCATTTATCTGATGTTTTAAGCACCACCACATCTACATTCAGTCTCATTGTCTTAATATCAGGTCTGTGTTGCACCAAAATGTTAGTTATTTAGGTTGGAATTGTAGAAAATCTGAAATGTGCTGTAAATAGTACTTATCAGGACAATGTGGGCCAGTTCACCAAGAAGGCTAAGGGCCAAGAAAAATTGGTCTGAGGGCCGCATTTGGCCCCCGGGCCTGAGTTTGGACATGCCTGATTTAGAGTGTAGATAACGATTAGTAAAACAATCAGAGATTATTTTAATTATCAGTTAATCACAACTTTTCTAATTCATTAAATGGTTCAGCTCTACACTAATCACATAAACACGAGCAAGTACAATATAGTAATTTGAGGTATGGTTTAATGAAGCAGCATAACAGTCAAATACATTCAGCATGGAATAAAAAACACCAACATAAAGACAAATTCGATGTGCAAATAATTTCACATTGTATTGAATCCTGAACTCTACACTCAACCACAACATAAAACACACAAAAAAGTTGCAGAAATCCACAAATGCTTTAGAAATTGTGCTAAAAACCCGTATTTCCGTATTTAAAATGAACCTTGACACTTAGCAAAATGTAACACAAGACGGAGTACGTTCAATAGAAAACAGCCCGATTTACAAACAACAACTGACTTAAAAATTACAACTTTTTATATATTTATATTTGTAATGAGGCGTCCAAAAATAGATCTTCAGAAAAAGTTTGTACAAGATTTTACTGGCTCGGTGTCTCTGCTGGGCGATGCTCGTTTATGTCGGTTTGGTCCATTGTGTGTTTTTGAGAAAATGTATGCAGTTAAGAAAAAAATCCAAGGCGCTAGTTTAAGCCATGGACAGAAAACGTTTACATTCAGTTTCTACATTCAGCAGAAATTGTATAAAAATATTACATTACACTTGATGCATGACATGTAATTACATTGTACTTAAGGTTCCAGGGACACCTTTTCCTTTTTCTGGTTCGGATAAATGCCCTTCACATCATGCATCGTAATGTTAAAGTAGCTATTTGAGAAAGAAATTAGTATTTCTTATGGATAAAAAAAAAAAAAAAAGTTGATGGAGAACCATAAACAAAAAAACAAATGGTGCCCCGAAAAAGAAAATAAAAATTGTCAGTAACAGTTGCTTCTACACTGTTAATATATATATTTTTTAAAAACAACAAACATGTATCGTTCAAATACTGGTGCCCCAAAAAAGAAAAGTTGTTTCAGTAGCTTCCATACTGTTTGCATTTTCTTTTTGAAAACAACAAACGAGTAGCATTCAAGTACTGGTGGTGCCCCAAAAAAGAAAATAAAAATTGTCAGTAACAGTTGCTTCTAAACTGTTAGTGTTTTTCTTTTCTTTTTTGGGGCACCAGTACTTGAACGATACTTGTTTGTTGTTTTTTTTGGCACCGATACCTGAACATTAATGTACCATATCCTGCTTTAATCAATACCAAATAAGAATAATACTGTTTATAAATTCCATTGTATATAATTTCTTCAAGGAAAATGTATCATTAATTTGTGGTGACCCTCATGAATAAATTTCTACATTGTTCTCGGAGTGTGCAGCAGGCATAAAAACGTATCACATTATCAAAATAAAAGAAAAAATTGGTACCGTGTCGCTACTTTTAAACAGTATCCATCACTATAGGCGTGTAGGTGAATGAGAACCATGTAGAAACAACTGTCTGTAACCAGCTCAGCTTGTTTGAAAATCAGGTACTGGACCTTTAAGAAAGTCGGTACAATGGGTTAAACTGAAGAAAAATGTACTAATAATAATTTGTGTAACTTGGGACTCACTCAACACTTTAGACAAAATGTTGACCCAATTTAAATATATTTCACACATTTTATCTATTTAATTGTTTTATGTTGATCTAGAGCAAATAATAGACCCTTTAAAAGTTTGTAAACAAAAACATTCTAAATTCAGAACGGAGGCAAAAGTGCAACATAATGTGATTTCACTGGAGAAACTGGGATTTAACCTAAGAATATCACAAAATATGAAAAATGTAGATGATTCTGGAACAGTAAACCCCCTCAGACACATGTGAGTGACATCAGAGCTGCTTTAAACACATTTATTATTGTATTTTACATCATGTTTTAGGAAAATATGATCAACTCTTTGCATTTTTGATGAAGGAACAATCCAGATTTATGGGTTTTACTGGAAAATACTCACAGAAATGTTGAGCCCACAATCATTTTTCATTTTATCTAAAGATATATTAGATACTATTCCATAAATTAGATTCTTTTGAAGCAAAAATACAATTTTAAGGCTAGAAATTTGCATTTTGTCCATTGTTGTTATAGAAAAGCAAACTAATTGACATTTCTACTCTGTAAATTCAAATGTGTTGCTTTTTTCCCAAAACAAACACTTAAAACCAGTAGAATTTAGATCTAATGTGAGAGAATAAATGAAGATGTTATTGTGTTCCCTGTAATGTTCCACCGCATGGCATTAAACATGTGTATCTCCATGGAGACAAGGTGACAGGTCAGATCTGCGAAGAGGCGAGCACAGCAGAACGCCGTAAGAAAGCACGTTTTCCGATGTATTTTTAGGGCAATAAAACATCAATTGATGCAATTAGATTTGTTTAAAGCCATACTGTGGACAATTCCAAAGTACGCAATAACATCACCATGGAGACGAGCTCTTCACCAGAAAAGTCCCACAGTGCAACTTTAAAATATTTTTGACATAATACATTTAAATTGTGTCAACATGTATTTATTTTGAGTGAATGTATTTAATTATTCTTTGTTTTTTAAAGTCAGATGCCCTTACTGATCCGTCCCATTGAGTTTTTGGTTCCTTTTGGGGAGAATTTGGGGAGCACTGCTGCCTGTGACGCCATAGTCCCACAAATATCCGCTCCACTGAGGTAGGTAAAAAAATAACAAATATAAATATAGCTATATGGAACAATAACTTCATTACTGTTTGACATTGAAGAATACATTTTAAATCTGTATTAAAACAAGTAATCCTTTAAAACTAGTCTCTCTCTCGATTCCTTTTTTACAAACTTTTGCCATGTGCTTTTCCAGTCACGTCCACAGGTTTCCACATGTGTTACTGAAATTTAAAAACTACATTGCATTAAATATTGTCGAGGCAAATGTGGTCAACAAAAAGGGCTAAAATGTATTGAACACTTGAAACATCGTGCAACCAGATCCTTAAAATAATATTATGTAAACAAATACATTTCAAATCCCATCTTTCTTTCGTTTTCAATCTTCCATTAGCTTCTTCAGATATATTATTTGAACTCCAGGAAGTATAATGCCCGATTAAACTTTAAATATTACACAGAGAGATTCAGAAATTACCACTAATTTTAGTTTTCTACAGATACGATTGCACAATTACGGCTATTATTGTACTTTATAGTTTCTAACAGTGCCATAAAAGCCATTATAACATGATTTTACTTTCTTTGTAAATGTGTTTTTGTATTTAGTGGAAAAAGTGGTTGCATTTTAGTTTCAAGAGGGAGCAGAGTAGGAGTACTAGGTATTTTGTATTGTGTTTTGGCTGGATAGTTGTAGTTGCAGTAGTTGTAGTAGTTCTAGTAGTTGTTGTAGGAGTTGTTATTCTAGTAGTTAAAGTAGTAGTTGTAGTTGTAGTTGTTGTAGTGTTTTTGTAGTTGTAGTTTTAGTAGTAATAGTTGTAGTAAATGTTGTGATAGTAGTTGTTATTCTAGTAGTTGTAATAGTAGTAGTAGTTGTAGTAGTAAATGTTGTAGTAGTAGTAGTTGTTGTTCTAGTAGTTGTAGTAGTAGTAGTAATTGTCTGTAGTTGTAGTAGTGGTAATTGTAGAAGTAATAGTAGTAGTTGTAGTAGTAGTAGTTGTTGTTCTAGTAGTTGTAGTAGTAATAGTAGTAGTAGTTGTAGTAATTGTAGTTGTATTAGTGGTAATTGTAGTAGTTATAGTAGTAGTAGTTGTTGTAGTAGTAGTAGTAGTAGTTGTTGTAGTAGTAGTAGTAGTAGTTGTTGTTCTAGTAGTTGTAGTAGTAATAGTAGTAGTAGTTGTAGTAATTGTACTTGTAGTAGTGGTAATTGTAGTAGCTGTCGAAGTAGTTGTAGTAGTAGTAGTAGCTGTAGTAATTGTCAATGTAGTTGTAGTAGTTGTCGAAGTAGTTGTAGTAATAGTTATTATATTGTATTGTTTTTGTATTTGTTGTTATAGTTGTAGTAGTTGTTGGTGTAGTAGTAGCTGTTATAGTCGTCATTGTAGTTTTAGTAAATGTGTATTAACTTAAGTATTAACTCTTTGGAGTCTTGCACTGGTGTGAGCAGGAATTGAACCTCCAGCCTTTGATTTAGCTACTGCTGCACGGGTAAGATAAACAAGATACAGTATAAAGGTTTTTTTAAATATATATATTTATATAATGTACCAATGTTTTATACTGAGGCAACTTTTCGCCCTTAAATACACTTGTTCAGTCTGTCCTTGGTAAAAACCACTCACTGCGTCTGAACCAGCCCCTCGTGATCACTCAGCACTCGCCCAGATCAACTTGTTTAATTCATTTGGCCAAGGTAAGCTTTAATAACTCTTCACTTAAGTAGGTCGCATTTTAAAATATGTCTTCATCATTCACTGCTTTTGAAAGGACTATCCAAAGAAAAGAAAAAAAACACCAAATGTTGAATATTTGTCTGGTTATTGGGTCCACAAACTTTTATTTTGTGCGCCTCATAGTCATTTTGAATCAACAATCACGGCTCTGTGATTGAATAATGACACCACGCCAGCGGCTAAAAAGCCCACTTCGCCTCTGGTTCGATCAGGGCTGTTCAACTTAAGGCCCGTGGGCCAAATAAGGCCCTCCAAAGGACATGATCTGGCCCTCAATCCATCTTCAAAAATATAGAAAATATATTATCTCTTGTTATTGGTTTAGTCCTAGTTTAGTCTTTGTTCAGACCTGGTTTAGTCCTGGTTTAGGCCTGGATTAGTCCTGGTTCAGTCCTGGTTCAGTTCTGCAGATGTTGTTAAAGCCTTTCATGTTACATGTTTTTAATCTTTCAAAAGTGTTGGACACATTTCTGGCCTCGAGGTCAAAACAATCTGAAAAATCTGGCCCTTGGTAAAAAAAAAAAAAAAAAATGTTGATTTGTCCTGGGTTAGATTTATTTTAGAGATCGACAGTAAAGACCGATACACCAAAGTTCAAATATCCGTGTTTAGCCACGTTTGGACTGGCCCTGGCCCCTCTCACTGGTCCAGTTTGGAGTGTCTTGGGCCACTTAGTTTAATGGCGGTCTGCATTTCTATGGTAAGGTCCAGGCTTGTGAGCAGCTTATGTAAGACTAATGTTTTAAGAAATCAAATCTAAATCATAACTGAATTATACGTTGTAATCATAAGGTCGATTAATTCACAAAAGATGTTTCGTATTCCAAGTTTGTGTCTCTGTTAGACGTGGCTAAAGTAAACAAACAACTTCCGGTTTATTCTCAACTTTTTCTGCATTTATTTCACGTCTCTGCACCTCTACGTCGCAGTTTCACGTCTCTTTATGAAATGTGTTGGGTTTCGATGGAGTTAGATGCATTATGCACTGCAAATAATAATAATGTGCTGTGTGTTGGTAAACAGGAAACTGCTAATGCTAACGTGCACTGGCTTGTTTTCAAATGTCTGTCAGCTCAACAAATAACGTTACCAACACTTGAAATGCAGCGGTTTATCACAAAATCAAGTCCACTCTGTACCGCTCCTGTGGAAACGAGCCGTAAGTCAACTTTATGTGATAAAATATTTGCTGGTAGTTTGTAAAATGCAGCTATTGCCTTTTCTTTTATCACAAACAGACGTAAACTTTAATGCTTTACAGTCCAAAAGAAGAAACATACTGCTTCTTCTGCGTTCAACTTTCTGGTTTCTTATAGTTCAGCGCCCAAGAAATTCCAGATTGGATCCAATAAATCCAATCAACAACCTTTGCTTTATTTATACGACCAATGTCAAAAAACTTGGATGATTCTTGGTACAGCTTGACTTTTAAGTTTGCTGTCCAACCGAAGTAGATCAGCTCTTGTTCCATGCATTTGGCCTCCGAAATTGTCCATTTGCAGCCACCGTACTTCAGTCAATGCTTCATCTGCAGCTTTCAAACGACAAACGGTCGGTTGGAGTCTGTTGCAAACACAAAATGGTCATATCGCATCAATCCATTTCTGTTTAACCGAGCTTTTCGTTGTCGTGTTTTGTAAAATGGACCTTCACAGCAACTGCCGCTTGAACGATTCCCGCCACAACTTGCACAAGAGCACAGCCGGTCGCTATTGTTTCGCTCATTTGACCAAAGACGAACTATTCGCCGGCAGCTCCGTTTGTATCGTGTTCATTTTTTCTCCCATCATCCTCTTGGAGCTCTCCCCTTGCGACAATATGAGCGGATTGTTATCGTTTGAGTTTTGCTTGGAGCTGCTCGCCGATTCGATGAAGGCCTCGCGGCTTTGGGGCTTGATGAACTGGACGGTGAGCTTGGGCACGACCACGGCGCCGCCCTGCTGGTGGTGGGCGGGCTTGCGGAGGCAGTGGGAGAGTGTGGCCACGCAGCTCTTCTTGAAGTTCTCGTTCATGAAGGCGTAGACGATGGGGTTGTTGAAGCTGTTGAAGAAGCCGATGGCCTGCACCACGGCCACGATCATGTTCACCGTGACGCCGTCGTATTTGCTCTCCAGGTCGTCTGAGAGAAAAAGAACAAAGATACGCCGGTTATCAACCAAGCTCAGACAAAATTGTTAAAGCTGGGGGACGGGGACTTTTACACCCGCCGAACTGGAAGTAGGTTTTAAATCTAGCTAATTCGTCCCTCGCTCTCATAACCCCTTTGGCGCGTCGTTAAAATTCACATACATTTATTTCCGGCCTTGTGCACAGCTTTATAACAGCTTTTTTCAGACGACAAAGTTAAAGTGGGGAGGACCACCCAAGCGCAGCCAATCAGAGCGAAGCTTTTAGCTCTCACTTCAAGACAAAATATTTTATTATTAGATGCAGACAGTACGCAGAGGTCTCATTTTTGTTGGAAAGTGCTGCTTTTACAAGACACTCTTTGATGGAAAACACAAATTGTACCAATTTAAAAGTCAGGTACCCCAGCTTTAAAGTCTATGTGACCCATGATATTCTATTTGGTGGGAGGGCACCTGTGGTAAATGTTTATCATAGTTCTGTGATCATAGATCTGTGAAGTTGCAGTTAGTGAAGAAATAAAAAATAAAGAAAAGTTAAAAATAACAGGAAGTATTCAAAGAATTCAAAAACAGAATCCCTTGTTATGTCATCAAAAAATGACATACCGTTTGTACCAATTTACAGAAAACAGACACATTTTTCTGACAGTTTAAACAATTATTTAACAAAATAAAGGTGTTATCAGGTATTATAATTTGTCAAATCATAACTATGGTGTAATGTATAAAGATTTTGGCCCTTGATTTAAAAATGGTTGCTTGGTAACAGCTGTGGAATTACCTCTAACTATGTCATATTTGCTGCTCATGTTCAACCAGGAAGTGACATTATAAACGTTATGGAAACTGTGAAACTGGATGACGAATAAGTTAAATCTTAAATATAATCATGTTCAGTATGTTTTAGTCAAATGTGTGCTCTAACACTTTAATAATATTATATATATATATACACTCATGGAGATAGGTGAGTTTAATGCCAGAAATTAATGCTGCAACAATTAATCAACTACTTGTGACTAGTTGGTAGTGTTGGGAAGTAGGGCTGCACAATTAACCGATTCGCAATTTGAATGGATGCAAATAGCAAAAGTGCAATTATTTTCTTCACAAACAACAAAATGTCCAGTTTTATTCTGCATAAAAACTGCTAACCCTGTAGTTTAGACGTGTTAAACATGTTCTGAAACGAGCAACAAAAACACACCTAAAAGTAACAAAAGTAACGTCTAAAAGTGACAAAAACGCAATTAAAAGCTACAAAAACGCAACTGAACGTGACATAAATAACACTACAAGGGGTAAAACGGTACTAATAGCAACAAAAACGTGACAAAAAGCGACAAAAATGAGACAAAAAGCAATATGAAACACGTGATTCTTATACATATCTTATTAGTTTGGCACAATTAACCTGGTGTTTGGAGAATTGACAAACACTAGGGGAAAGTCTTTTTTTTTGCCATTTTTGCCATTGCGATTAGATTTG
>CM033636.1:29433084-29463517 GCA_019453435.1 Rhinogobius similis | reverse complement strand
GATAGCACTATTCGAGCTAACGCCGATACAGCCCTTAAGCCTGAGATAGCACCTCTCGAATAGTGACAATTGTATATTTTTATTGTTATTGAGCTTTAAACTACTTTGCCAACTTAAAATCATGTTGAAAACCACACTTTCTATCAATCAGGCATTCCCCCATCTGGATTTGGTGTTAGCACCTCCTAGCAGCGGAAGGAATTACCAAGGGGAAAATAAACATAATCTAGCTTGACCCGCAGATGTAATGAACGTGATTTGACGAGTTTGGTGATGATTTATGGACTTAAAACAGCAGGACACCTCCAGGTTTCTGCCTTTGATGGCACAAATCTAGGGAATTTGAAACTGAGTGTTTTTGTGAGGCTGGGAGAAGGAGTAGAGAAGACAACCCCGTAAACAGGATTAAAGTTACGTGTGAATGAATCTAAATACCACTTGTCTGTGTCCTTAAAGTTACCGCTGCTAATGCGTTAGTGGTTGTATGAGAGTTTTACTGTTTTGAAACATGAAAAGAGCTAGTTCACGTACACAGTTTTTTGCTTGTAATAAAGTAAAATCTGTGTTGTCCCAGCACAGACATATTGTAAAATCATCTATTCAGGTGAAAATGAGACCACAGTGCTTTCTCTGCATTTGTTTATAGAGCGTTTTATTTTACGAGAAGCAGGAAGTGTGCTGTTAGAGTGCCGTTAGCATGCTAATGTTTGTTAGCTTTACCCGAGGCGGCAAAACTGGTGAAAAGTGCTTATAAACTTTGATGCTGGGACAGAATTAGGAAAGTGAGCGATACATGAGCCTGACGTAAAGAGTTTAACATCAACTAGTTCTGTTTTTCACGTTTCAAAAATAATCATAGTCGGTATTTTGAGAAACGTTATCGGCTTTATTAAATCCAGACGTCATCGTTTTACTTGTCGACTAATTAAAAAGTAATTGCTGACTGCTCTACGACTAAAATAATCATTAGTTGTTGCCCTAAACTCCATGGAGACAAGTTGTTACGGTGAATATTACATGAACAATTTCACTTGACTGATGTTGACACAGTTGAAAATCTTGGACTTTTTCAAGGTTCCTGCGTTTTTCCTTTCTTTACTTTACGATCTATTCATATGTCATGCATTTCCAGTTTATTCTAATATGAAAAGATCTAGGTACATTACACAAGACATCGCTGAAAGCAATACCGAGTTTCAACAGCCACTGACGCATTCAGTTTGTACAACTGCTTCAATAGCAGCAGTAGCACAATAAGGTAAACATTATTGTCTCTGAAGGGAACTACATCTTGAGATATAGAGCCACGTCTGCTTTAGATGAAAAAAGGTGAATGGAGAGACGAAGAGAAAGACTAAAAGAGAGAGATGCAGTACAGCGTGAACTTCTGTCGCTAAAAACATGCCTAAACTGTTTTGTTTTACATTTTATTTCATGGTTAAGGCGAGATAAGGCTTGAAAGTGACACTTGTATATTTTTATTGTTATTGAGCTTTAGACTACTTTGTCAACTCAAAATCATGTTGAAAACCATCCTTTCTATCCTTCAGACGTTCCCTCATCTGGATTTGGTGTTAGCGCGACATCTCCTGGCAGCGGAGGGAATTACCATGGGGAAATAAACAATATCTTGTGTGCCCCGCAGTTCTAATGAACGTGATTTAAGGAAGAAATGCGCAGAGCGAGTTTGGTGATGATTTATGGACTTAAAACAGCAGGAAACCTCCAGATTTCTGCCTTTGGCATAAAAAAAAACTAGGGAATTTGAAACCAGGTGTTCTTGTGGGGCTTAAAGAAGATAACCTCGTAAACAGGATTAATGAAACAAACATGAATGAAGCTAAACACCGGTCTAGTGTCAGAACATGAGGAGCATGTGTCCTTAAAGTTATCGTTACTTAAACATTAAAGGTGCTGTACCTGCTTTTTACTGTTGGAAGCAGAACTAGTCCAAGTTCCCAAGTTTTTGCACGTGATGAAGTAAAATCTGTGTTTCTCCAGCACAGATGTATTATAAAAGCATCTATTCAGGTGAACATGAGACCACAGCGCTTTCTCTGCATCTGTTTAGAGCGTTTTATTCTACAAGAAGCAGGAAGTCAGCTGTTAGCATGCTAATGTTTGTTAGCTTTACTCTCTCTCTGGGCTCAGAGACTGGTAAAAAGTGTTTATAAACTCATGGCGGTGAATGTTTATGATGCTCTCCCCTTGCGACAATTTAAGCGGATTATTATCGTTTAAGTTTTGATCAGGAAAGAGATACACATGTGACTGATGGAAAGAGTTCCGTTCATGATTCAAAACAGTAAAAGTCAGGTATAGCACCTTTAACTAAACATTATTTATTAATTAATTTATTAAACATAATCCTAACCTTCACCATAATCCTGTTCATTAATTTAGCCAAACCTTAACCTTAAACTTAACCTAGGGCTGTGCAATTAATCGTAAATATAATGGAGATTTCTGTTCTTACTGTTCAATTACAAAAATATAATTGAAAATACAATGAATTGCCTTTTGTTCAGAGTTATGAGTGCACTCCTTTTGGATCAAAGGCACTGTTCAAAACCTCACTAAGAAAATGTATTCGGTGTATACTTTCTGTACAGAATAATTTGGACTATATAGAAGTAAATGTTTGAAGTAATCGGGATTTCAACTATGAACCAAATAATCGTGATAATAATTCCGTCCATAATCGAGCGGCCCTATCTCAACCATAACAATAAGCACTTGTTTTCTAACCTAAAGGAATCTGAGACTCCGAAACTTGGACAGGGAAGAGGCGAGACTGTTAGATAAATCAAGAGGAAAGGAGGAGATAAAGGAGAGCAGAGGAGAGGGAGATAAATACAGCGAGTGGGTGATAAGGCAGAGCGAGCGGCTGGACTTACTGTACTCGAACAGCATGTGCACGGTGTGGAACGGGGCCCAGCAGACGGTGAACAGCAGCACGATTGTGATCATCATTTTAACGGCCCGCTTCTTCTTTCTGTCAAAACAAAACACATCAACGCTAACTAGCACTCGACGCTAAAGAGAGTGGAAATGACGGGCTTCAGTCTGGCTTTTTACAACACACCTTTGCAATGTCATCTTTTACAACAGGGCAGTTCAGCTTTGTTTCACCGAGGGACAGGTTTTTAAAATATGAACAGACAAATAATACAACAGACTTTCACAACATCTGCAGAACCAAGGCTGAACCAGGTCTAAACCCGGTCTAAACTAGGACTAAACCAAGACTAAACCAGGGCTAAACCAGGACTTAAACTCAGGTAAAAACGGGTGTAAACCAAGGCTAAACCAGGTCTAAACCAGGACTAAACCAGCGTTAAACCAGGTCTAAACCAGGACTAAACCCGCGTTAAACCAGGTCTAAACCAGGGCTAAACCAGGACTAAACCAGCGTTAAACCAGGTCTAAACCAGGACTAAACCAGCGTTAAACCAGGTCTAAACCAGGACTAAACCAGCGTTAAACCAGGTCTAAACCAGGGCTAAACCAGGACTAAACCAGCGTTAAACCAGGTCTAAACCAGGGCTAAACCAGGACTAAAACTCAGGTAAAAACGGGTGTAAACCAAGGCTAAACCAGGTCTAAACCAGGACTAAACCAGCGTTAAACCAGGTCTAAACCAGGGCTAAACCAGGACTAAACCAGCGTTAAACCAGGACTAAACCAGGACTAAACCAGCGTTAAACCAGGTCTAAACCAGGACTAAACCAGCGTTAAACCAGGTCTAAACCAGGGCTAAACCAGGACTAAACCAGCGTTAAACCAGGTCTAAACCAGGGCTAAACCAGGACTAAAACTCAGGTAAAAACGGGTGTAAACCAAGGCTAAACCAGGTCTAAACCAGGACTAAACCAGCGTTAAACCAGGTCTAAACCAGGGCTAAACCAGGACTAAACCAGCGTTAAACCAGGACTAAACCAGCGTTAAACCAGGTCTAAACCAGGGCTAAACCAGGGCTAAACCAGGTCTAAACCAGGTCTAAACCAGGGCTAAACCAGGACTAAACCAGCGTTAAACCAGGTCTAAACCAGGACTAAACCAGCGTTAAACCAGGGCTAAACCAGGACTAAACCAGCGTTAAACCAGGTCTAAACCAGGTCTAAACCAGGTCTAAACCAGGTCTAAACCAGGGCTAAACCAGGACTAAACCAGCGTTAAACCAGGTCTAAACCAGGACTAAACCAGCGTTAAACCAGGGCTAAACCAGGGCTAAACCAGGACTAAACCAGGGCTAAACCAGGACTAAACCAGGTCTAAACCAGGTCTAAACCAGGTCTAAACCAGGGCTAAACCAGGGCTAAACCAGGACTAAACCAGCGTTAAACCAGGTCTAAACCAGGACTAAACCAGCGTTAAACCAGGTCTAAACCAGGTCTAAACCAGGGCTAAACCAGGGCTAAACCAGGGCTAAACCAGGACTAAACCAGGACTAAACCAGGACTAAACCAGGACTAAACCCAGTGTACACCAAGACTAAACCTGGACTAAACCTGGACTAAACCAGGACTAAACCAGGACTTAAACTCAGGTTAAACCAGGAATAAACCAGGTCTAAGCCAAGGCAAAACTAGGTCTAAACCAGGGCTAAACCAGGACTTAAACTCAGGTTAAACCAGGGCTAAACCAGGACTAAACCAGAACTAAACCAGGCCTAAACCAGGCCTTAAATCAGGGTTAAACCAGGTGTAAACAATACTAAACCGGGTCTAAACCAGGGCTAATTCAGGTCTAAGCCAAGGCTAAACCGGAGCTAAACCAGCACTAAACTAGGTTTAAATCAGGTCTATACCAAGTCTAAACCAGGACTAAATTGGGACTAAACCAATAACAAGACATAACTTTTTTTTAATATATTTTGGAAGACGACTTGTGTTTAGACCTTGAGTCTATCTATCCAGAAGACAATGTCTCCTATTTGCACACATGCTGTATTAAACATGTATTATACATAATTTGTTTTGCTATTTGCCTTTGAACATACTCTTGAGTAGCTTTACTGTTTTAGAACTTAAAATAATGTATTGTCTCTATTGAAAGCACTCTTTATCATTATTTTCTCTCAGTGGAACCTGCCTTTAAACTACGCTTGAAAGAAACGACAAGCGTTCAAAGCCTCCTTTAAAATCATTTCTGCAGCAGCTTGTGTCACTCAAAATCTCTTTTGTCTGCAACTTTTCAAAAAGTACGTGACATAAACTGTCCTTAAAACTCCTTGTAGCTGTTTTTCCGTTCACAATTCACAAAGTAAAAACCAACTGAACTCTGCATTAGGCTTTTAGGAAAGGATTTGAGTTGAGTCTAGTGGGATCTGTAAATGTCTCAAGTATTAACATTTCAATAAGACCCAGCAAAAATACACTTTCTACTAGTTCTTCCATATTTCAAAGAGTTTCATAACAGGAGCTTATTATGCATAAAGCTTTCAAGCATCGAGGCCATGGCTTTCTAGTGCATTAGAGCCTTGTTCAATACAAAAACATCTTAAAATAAATACTCCCTGGTCGCACTTTTCACTAAATAAAGTAAAATACTTGGTAAAATACAGACTTGTTTAAATCCATGGGAATATAGATCCCTTTGAGTTCTCGTCTCGAAACTCATAATTATTCATCACTATGTTGGAAGCCTTTGAATTTTTTGTTGTTTTTGCATAATTACTAAGAAGAAAAAATGTGTTTCTTAGAAATGTGGAGAGAAGGTTTTATTCCAGTGTTTTTCCAAATACATCCAGCTCCATCAAATACACAATGTTCTGTTAACCTGTAGCAAAAGCTGAGGTGGATTTACTTTTTGTTTGTTTATATCTCTTCATACATTTGAACAAAAGATCTATATTTTGTCACTTTTTTGCAGCTTTGCTCTACAAGAACGCAATTATTTAGGTATACACTGTATTATGGACATTTACTGTTCTGATGTTGTGTTTACATTACTCTTAGTTCTATTCATAAAAGATAATAGATCATAATATAAATAGAAATGAAAAAAGGTCAATTTTGTGCATAATAAGTGCCCTTCCAGCAACCAAAATGCCATCCGTAGGAACCATTCTCGCTTGGATCTGGTCTATTACTGTCCGTTTTAAAGTCTATATGACGACACATTTCACTAAACCGTCATGAACGTGATTATATTTAAGATTTTACTAAACACTTGTCAAAATATTTTGCCTGTTTTTCCCCAGTTTTACAGTTTTTGTAAAGTTTATAATGTGACTTCCTGGTTGAACATGAGCAGAAAATATGACATAGAGGTAATTCCACAACTGTTACCATAGCAACCATTTTGAAAACAAGGGCCAAAACCCTTTTAAATCACATAATAGTTATGATTTGACAAATAATAATACCTGATAATACCCGATAACACTCTTTGCAATTTGGGGAATTTTTTTGTCTTTTGAGAGTGAAATTAGTCACTTTAATGAAGTGTTTACTGGCGTTTTTACTTATTGCAACTCATGTTTTAAACAAAATTTTAAGTTTTTGGGAGGAGGTTCTCGTGCTGTCAGGCAAAAAGTAGATTCAGTATTATCTTTTATCGGGATATTTTCTGTAGCAATATGACAGGAAAAGTCAGGAGTAACTCACTGGAAGGTCGACCTACACCTGCCTTTTGTTTTTAGGTGAATGAGCGAAACCCGAGCGCCCAAACACAAACGCCAGCCTTACCCCGAAATCTTGTTGATCTCGCGGTGGTTCATGGTGTTGAGGACGGACGAGTCGCCGACCCGTTTGTGGATCCAGAGCTCGATGCCGATGCGCGTGTAGAGGAACAGCATGGTGAGCAGAGGCAGCAGGAACAGCGCCACCATGATGAACGTGGTGTAGGCCTGGCGGTGCGTCAGCGAGCGCCAGCTCTCCTGACAGCACACGTGGTAGTGGTCGTACAGGAAGTCGTACTTCACCTACGGCGGGCAGGACAGGACACATTTAGTGGCTACATAAGACAGAAAAAAATGTGTTAAACCCCTTTCAGAGCGGACCTGTTTTTCCTAAAACGCCTGAGTAAAATGAGCCTCATTTCAAACTGAAGCTGTTCTTGAACCCTTTGGACACAAACTATTGTCTGGAACTCTTTGTGAAGCTGACACTCTGCAGTTTTGTGTCTGATTTACTCTGATAGAAACAAGCTCCGCCCAGAGGAAAACCACAAATTAAAGTCCGCCTAAATGTTCTTTGTTAAATCTATGTGGAGCTGGTGTTTGTAGATTTTGCCTGATTGACTCTAGTTTGGGCTTTTTTGGGTTTTGACAATTCCTCTTTAAAAGCTAAAGCTAATCTAACTTAAAATGAGTTTTAGGGACTTGTAATGAAGTAAAAAATTCCAGGCAGAATCCATATAAAAGTCATATTAAATCTTTCTGAATTTTAGTGTATAATTTTTTTATTTGAGCTTTTGGAGTAAAAACTGACTGATTAGCAACATGAAGCTGCTCTACATTAATTGACTCTGTGCACAGAACGTCAGTTGGGTTGTTTGTGTTTAAATTGTATTGCATTAGCGCTAGCATTGAGACACAAACACGTCCCTTTGTAAACACACAGTGTCATTTGGTGAAGGACTCGCTTGTTTTGTAAAGTCTTTATCGTGTTTCAGAGACGTCCAGCACAGCCCACTGTTCACTGCACGATCAGGACTGGACCAAAACCCCAAAGAAATGAATTAGACACGAAGTAATGAGCTGGCCATTTTAAAATTAAACAGACCAGCTGCCACCTTGTGCACAGAGTCAATTACTGGTTAATTGGATCAGAAAAATGACTCTCACCTCCAGCTGCTGCACGAACAACATGGGCGACCCCACAATCACCGAGACGGTCCACACCAGGCCTGTAGGGGGCAGAGTATGCGCCAGCGATTAGTACAGCACATTTATTCACCTTATTCCAGAAGTTTCCGTACGCGCCGCCGTCTTGTTTCCGTTGTAGTTCACATGGAGCAGACGAGCTCAACAGAAAATAAGTTCTACATGGACTAAAAAGACGTTTTCAGACTGACCAGGAAATAGTTGCGTTGTGACTTGTTGTTGCTCGTGTTCATTAAACATTTTACACAAATCAATCTACTTTATGTAACATTTTAGCGTCAGACTTTTCCCTCGTTCGTCATTAGCTTTAACGGAGTTCTCGTCAAATGGAAGTGCGTTTACAACAAAAGTGCAAAAAACGGCAAAAGTGGGCGGGGCAGAATAAGGTCAATAACGTCATGGATCGTTCAAAACATCCTGATAAGTAAAGAAGTAAAGGTTGACGTTTTTACAGTGGATACTTTTTTACTTTTACTATTTACTCTATTGTACAAATGTATTTGAAAGGAGATATCTAGACTTCCTACTCGCTGAATTATAATACAGGCTAGAGATGACGTTGCCATGGTAACCTATAGTAACTATAGGGGCAGCAGTCGCTCAGTTGGCAGAGATTGTCTTCTGATCTGAAGGTCAGCGATTTGAATCCCGCTCCCGACAGAAAACATCGTTGTTTGAGCGATCAGACCCAACCGCTCCCTCATGAATACTGCTGTTGTGTCCTTGGGCAAGACCTGCTTTGCCCCCGGTGTCTGTGCTCTCTGGTGAGTGAATGAGTGAGTGGTTCCTTCATGTAAAGTGCTTTGAGTGCCTCGAAGGTGGAAAAACGCTTTATAAAAACATTTACCAAAATTAATGCCCAGCTGCAGCAGCCATCTTGTGTTGTCAAATTCTACTAAAGAACAAATACAGACTAATAGGGAGCTGGACTTTAATCAAAATCATGACTACTCATTTTGAAATTAGTAGTAGTTGTATTTGTAGTTGGAGGAGGAGAAGTAGAAGTAGTAGCAGCTACGTTTACATTTACTTCAACCTTTTTTGTACCTGTACCTTTACTTAAATAATTAGATTTTTCCAAAACTGGATATTGCAGCCAACAAACTGCTGACACCTACAGCTATTGTGTCAATTATTGCCTATTTTCAAATTTAGAGTATCAAAAATCCAATTCTAACTGATACTGAAACTACAGTTACTGAACAGTTTTTAAATGATTCTTATTCTAGTTCTACCAGAGCTAGAATAAGACAACATGGTTAAATAAAGAAAGTACTGTTTTGTGTTGAAATAGAGTTTGAGTTTAGTTTCACACAACAATCTTTACATCAGGACTAGTCAACTTATTTTTTCTGATTGTTTTGTCCTCGAGTCCAGAAACATGTCCAACGCTTTTGAAAAACGAAAAATATATAACACCAAAGGTTTTAACAACATCTGCAGAACTGAACCAGGACTGAACCAGGTCCAAACCAGGTCTAAACCAGAACTAAACCAGGTCTAAATCAGGACTAAATCAGGTCTAAATCAGGACTAAACCAGGTCTAAACCAGGTCTAAACCAGAACTAAACCAGGTCTAAACCAGGACTAAACCAGGTCTAAATCAGGACTAAACCAGGTCTAACCCAGAACTAAACCAGGGCTAAACCAGGACTAAACCAGGTCTAAACCAGAGCTAAACCAGGACTAAACTAGGTCTAAACCAGAACTAAACCAGGTCTAAATCAGGATTAAACCAGGTCTAACCCAGAACTAAACCAGGGCTAAACCAGGGCTAAACCAGGACTAAACCAGGACTAAACCAGGGCTAAACCAGGACTAAACCAGGTCTAAACCAGGACTTAACCAATAGCAAAAGACATAATATATTCTATATTGATAAACATTAGTTGAGGGCCGGATCATGTCCTTGCCGGGCTTGATTTGGCCCCCGGGCCTGAAGTTGAATAGCCCTGGTTTAGATCTAAAGAGACCGAAAGAAGGACAGGATTTATTTTTAAACCAACCTTGATTACATCTGTGAAAAAGCGCAATTACATTTACATTTTGCTTGTCACAGAAACATAAATAAATCAGCACATGTATGTACCGTATTTACACACATTTACATAAAAAGACGAGCGCGAGAAGGAGCCAAACGCCAAAGACCTGCGGCTCTCACAGCTGCACCATTAAACCCACAGTTATTAAACACGCGTCAATCAAACCGGAATTAATTTTACTCTGAACTGAAGCTGTGATGGAGGCAAAGCTCGGGGAACATACGCTACAGAGAAAATGGATGAAAATTACCTGCACTCCGGAGCGGCAAAACACTTGAAAATGTATAAACCTGAATGCCTGGATGATTACTGACATAGTGGAGTTATCGACAAAGTGCTGTAATTTAAGCTGAGGAGCAAGATTTTCAAAGTGTGAAAGGAAAGGAGGAGGAAGTTTAAGGTGTTACGTAAGATTTGAACTTGTTACTGGCTCGCACAAACCCCTGAGGCGAGACACTGCAGGAAAAACTCTTCTTTTTTGGTCAGTTTGTTCTCTCATCATATCGTCTTTCATGTGGAAACAACAAACTTGTCCAATCTGCTCCTAAAGATGTTTTATTCTTCCATTGAATCCACTTCATCCATAGATTTCTTTGGGACATTGTAACTTCAAAGGTCGTTTTCTTAAAATGCATTTTTCTCCCTCGAGACATAAAGATCAGCCTAAAAGTAGATCCTACACCAAACTGTACAATCTGGACTCAACAAGATTTAGATGAAACGAACAGAAGGATTTTTTGTATCTAATTCTAAAACTGATTTATTGGAGTTTTAAGTTAAAAAAAATGAGGCAAAATTTAAATTTTTAGGACAATTTTCAATCCAATCTAGTTTACTTAAAAACTAAATAAGAAATCCAAAATCTCTTCTATACATTTTTTTTTAATAACTAATATTTTACAAAATGAATCAAGAAATTTAAACCTGGTTCTGTCCATTTTTCAGATTTAAAGGTCCCATAACATGCAAAATGGACTTTTCAGAGGTTTTAACCTTCCTCCAGTGCTATTTGGGCCTCGTATGTTGTGCCCAAAGTGGTTTTTTGATTGATTCCCTCATGTTTTCACTAGAGAACGGTCTTTTCCGTCCCCCTCGGCTGAGCAGCAGACGGGGGCTCCTCACTAAGATGACGCGCTTCACTAGGATGACGCGTTGTTTAAGCGTTTTTGGAAACTGTTATGTTATGGATATTACACAACGCAAAATTTTATCAACAAAGCCCTTAGGATAGACTGTGTAAAGGGGAAAATAGCAGAATATGGGACCTTTAAATGTCCCAGATAAGTGTATTTTTGGCCATTTTTACACCTAAAATGCCTTATTTCTACACGAAAACATGACATGATAAACATAATACATTTCTTTCATTTCTTAAATTTAAGATTTTTTTCCTATTCACCTGCAATGTCTCAATTAATGTTCATTTTAAAACACTTTTTAAGATTGTATTGTTTGTTTTTAAAGCTTGTGAGTTATGTGGTCCTCTGTTGTCTTATAAACATTTAATTAATTTCTTTTTTAATTTAAAATTTTCTGTCAGAAATCCAAAATCCCCTCAAGCTTTTTTTTTTTATATAACTAATATGTGTAAGAAATTTAAAGCTGGTCCTGTCCATTTTTCAGATTCTTATGTCCCAAAAATGTGCAATTTTGGCTTTTTTTAAAGACGAAAATCTTATGATGAAAAACTTGCGTAAACTACAGGAGAAGTTTCAAATTGATATCTCTAAATTTAAGATGTTTTCTTATTCACCTGCAGCGTCTCATTAATGCCTTTGTTTATTACTGTTCTGGCTGGTTTTATTAGGCGTAGTTCCCTTTGCAGCTCTGGATAGCACACATGCCTGGATAGCACTGGATAGCACACATGCCTGAGTGGCCTGCAGTGAGTTTGAATCCTGTCAAATAAAGCCAAAAAACATCCTGTAAAAAATCGAAAAACATTGATTGCTGCTGTTTAAATCCAAAACCACACATCCCATACGTTAAACATTTATGCATAATCTCTTTCTATCGTAGGAGCTCATGTTTGCTTAATGCGAAGGTGGCGGCAAAAGGTCATTTCAGCTGACAAAAAAGAACCTAAAGGTGCTTTGTGTGCTTTTTCTGCTCGTATGACTCACGACAGAATAAACCTCGATGCATCCCACGGCTCTAACGACGACATCCTCCCGTGGTCGGCCTCATTGTCGTCCAGCATGTGCGGACACTACTCTGGCGCGTAATTTCCGGAATACTTGCACAGCCGGGGTTCGATGAGTCAGACGAGGCGGCCGTGCATTTCGATGGCAGGTGTAGGTGTGCGAGACCCCGCTGTGGAGACGACCGGGCCGGATTTCACATTCGATAATGAACACCGGGGCTGCAGGAACCAGTAAGAATAAATATAAAGGAGTAGGTCTGGGAGATACGGTGATAAAAATGGAATCATGAGCTGGTCCCTGTGACAATCTGCTATTTTTGTGAAATCGTCGTGTCGTGATTGACTGTTTGTGTCTTTAATGCAGCTGTCTGTTCAAACACACTTCTTTTCCTGTTGTTTAGCCTCTGAAGCCTCTGAGCAGATGACTTTATTTACCTCTTAAAGGCCAGGGCTGCACAATGGATGCAATTCGCAAATCACTAGGGCTGTTGTCACCTTAAGAAATTCTTGACTAAAAGGGGGTGTGGCAAATATAAATGAAGCATGAAGTATTTCCGTGTATCTGACCCAGACTGCACTCAGAAGAATACAACTGCAGCGGGGTTCCAGCAAAAACGATTTTTTTTTACAGATAAGTGCTAGGAAACAGTGTATTTATTTGTTGGACTCCAAAATCTTCAGCTATCTCACCCCATATCTTCTTGTTTTTGCTTTTTTTGCCATAAAAATCCTTTAAATCGAAATAAAATAATTAGTCGAATAATAAAAATGTTCAACCATCGACCGATTAATCGACTAAACGACTAAAGGACTACAGCCTTACAAATCACAAAGGCTTCAGTTTTTGAAGTGCAATAATTTCTTCCACAAACAAAATGTCTTGCTTTGATTTGAATAAAAACTGTTAACACTGTAGTTTGGATTTGTACAAACATGTTCTGAAACATCATTTGTGAACTTTACGACAGCTTCACTTCCAGATGTGGTCCAGCAGCAGGGCCGTCAGACGGGGGGGGACTAAGGGGCACTGGTTTCATTAAAAATAGTATCTTTATCTTATCAGGGTCTAATAAGACAAAAAAAAAAAAAACTATTCAAATAACCAATATTCATTTCACTTTGGGGTCTTGAGTTGGTTGGATGGTTATTTTGGGGGTCCCGGCCAGAAAAGATAAGGAACCCCTGGGTTACACTAAAAACATAGAGGACATAATTATATTTAGTTTATATATATAGAGTTTACTAAACATTTTGTCTTTTTGTACCCAGTTTGACAGTTTTTGTAATGTTTATGGGATTGTAGGGCTGTAGGGGACTGAAGAAATTCTTGGTCGACTAATGACCTGCCCCATCGACAGATTAATCGACTAAAAAGGGACGTGGCAAAAATATATCAAAACTATGAAATATCTCTGTGTATCTGACCCAAACTGCACTTAAAAGACCGAAACTGCTCAACAGTTCATGCAAAAATAACAATTTACACAGAAAAGGACGAGTAAACAGTGTATTTATGTGTCAGAAATAGAGATTTACTCCAAAATCTTTAGACAACTCACTCCAAATCTTCTCGTTTTTGCTACATAGTTTTGTTGAATGCAAATAAAACAATTGGTCGACTAATAAAAATCTGATCGACTGAACGACTAAAGAATTACAGCCCTATGGGATTGTAAAGTGATCGTGAAGTGATTATTTTCATGTTATTAAGTTAAGCACAGATCAGTTGTAAAAGCCGCTCTGTCAGACCACTGTGTGCCGTCTGCGTCTAATTTTAGAGTGTTTTATTGTCCGTAAAAACCAGAAGTGTATGCTAGATGTTGTTAGCTTTACTGTAACGGTAAAGTCTGCTCTGAAAGGTGTGGAAAGTGCTCAGCAAAGTGAATCATTTGGATGGTTAGACTGAAGTAGGTGAGTGAGCAATAACTCTGGACAGTTTATGGAGAACTAGCTCTGGTTTTCAAGTTTTTTGTAATGAAACAGTAGCTAATTACATCAAAATGCACCTTTAAATAATGCTCGTCTGCCTATTCTTTTTTCTTTTATATAACTTAACAGTACCATATCTACGACACTTCTCTGTCCAGGCATTTGTTCAAGAGTAAAAAGAGTTAATGTTACAACAGATAAACATGCAACATATGCTACATAAATACATAAACTCATCTTATCAATTCAAGCCACTTCTGTTTTGTTCTTATCCGACGGAAATTAATGAAAAGAAAACCTCTCTGTCCTGTTTGTGTTGATTGATGAAATATTTGAACAAAACTGAGCCCAGACTCTGGCGCAGTGTCAAAAACAAAACAAAACCAGCTGTCAAATTGCAATAATAATGTCACTTCCTGGTTGAACATGAGCAGCAAATGTAACTGTTTCCTAGCAACCATTTTGAAAACAAGGGCCAAAATCCATATAAATGACACAATAGTTATGGTTTGCCAAATAATAACATCTGATAACACTTTTCTTTCAATACTCAGCACTTTTTTTGATCTTGGAAACAACATATTCAAGCACTTTCAAGGATTTCAAGCACCCCTACGAATCCTGGCTATTGGATATGAAATAATTGGGCATTCTCTAATAATTATGATTGCATTTATCTGCCTCTTTTTGTGCGCCAGACTAAACTTTAACATTTACACTCTCAACTTGTTTATCGTTTCAAACTTGTCTCTTACTCGTTTCCACTGCTACAAAAATAAAATATTGTTGGTTGCGCTCTTATGAACAAGCACATCTGCTCTGCAAAGGTCCACAACTGTTTGGCGTCCATAACATGATTTATGCCAAAGTCTCTGCTTCGGTGAAAAGCCCTTTTAATTAAAATGGTGCACCTAACTAGCGCGTTTTCTTTCACCGTCTGTCGAGAACACCTGTTTGGCTTTCAAGGCTGCAGCTGCGCAACTGATGCACTGAACTCTGCCAAAAATACAACACAATGTTCAGGAGTCAGTCAGGAATAGCTCAGGAAATAGAAATACATCTGTTCAATGTCCAAACAAATTCACTGGACTAATTGCAAAACATCTGAAAACGAATTATAACACGTTTTATTCAGTGTTTAGAAGTACGACCGCATTTTAAAGGGTAACTTTTCTAGTGAAGTGTGGCTTGTCACCTTTGAGCTTTGGCTAAAATGTTCCACAGTATGGCATTAAACTCATCAATCTACAGGGAGGTCAAGTTACAGATCTGTGGAGTTAACGAAATGTGCCAAAAATACAACTCAAACGACAAAAACTTGACTAAAAGTGACAAAAACATGACTAAAATCAACAAAAAAACATGACAAAAATGCAACAATAAACAAAAACACAATAAGCAACAAAAACACGACTCACTGTGACAAAAAATGCGACTTAAAGTGACAAAAACATATTATGAACAGAATACAATTATTACAAATATAATGTAATCGCAATACTAATAATAGGTCAGAATTTTTTTTTTCCTAAATCGTGCAACTCTACTTCTACTTGATATGATATTTTTAAAGTAACTCTTACATTTCTGCCCATTTCTGCCACCCGCTTCTGTTTGTTTACTACACACTTATCACGCCCTTCCTCCGGTTCAGAGACAATCCCAGCGTCGGTACCTAGCATCTTGTAGGCGCGCTTGGACAAGTACTGGTGTCTAAAACGACAAAAAACATGACTAAAAGCGCCCAAAATACAATGTAAGTGACAAAAATGCTACTAAAAAAGTGACAAAAACATGACTAAAAGTGACAAAAACATGACTAAAAGTGACAAAAACAGGACTAAAAGTGCCAAAAATACGATTTCAGTGACAAAAAATACAATTTGAGTGATTAAATGCAACTAAAAGTGACAAAAATACAATTTAAGTAACAAAAATGCAACTAAAAGTGACAAAAACATGACTAAAAGCGCCAAAAATACGCCCTTCGTCTGGTTCAGAGGTACCTAGCATCTTGTAGGCGTGCTTGGACGAGTACTGGTGTCTAAAACGACAAAAAACGTGACTAAAAGTGACAAAAACATGACTAAAAGCGCCAAAAATACAATTTAAGTGACAAACATGCTACTTATAGTGACAAAACATGACTAAAAGTGACAAAAACATGACTAAAAGCGCCAAAAATACAATTTAAGTGACAAACATGCTACTTAAAGTGACAAAACATGACTAAAAGTGACAAAAACATGACTAAAAGTGACAAAAACATGACTAAAAGTGACAAAAACACAACTAAAAGTGACAAAAACACAACTAAAAGTGACAAAAACATGACTAAAAGAGACAAAAATACAATTCAAGTGACAAAAATTATACTAATAGTGACAAAAATGCAACTAAAAGTGACAAAAACACAACTAAAAATGCCACAAATACTATTTAAGGGACAGAAATGAAACTAAACTTGACAAAAACATGACTAAAACCGCCAAAAATACTATTTAAGGGACAAAAATGCAACTAAAAGTGACAAAAACATGACTAAAAGCGCCAAAAATTCGTCCTTCCTCCGGTTTAGAGACAATCCCAGCGTCGGTACCTAGCATCTTGTAGGCGCGCTTGGACGAGTACTGGCGTCTCATCTGCAGCGGGAACACGATGCCCTGGTAGCGCTCGATGGCGATGCACGTCATGGTGAGGATCCCCGTGACGATGGCCGTGGTCTGGACGAACGGGACCGTCTTACACACCAGCACGCCTGGAAACAACAGCAGACGATACTGGAAATGACTGGCCTTAACATCTGCCATATCCATATTATTGTGATATTTAAATAGACTTTTGGACTGAAGATGAAACGAACCATTGTTTTAGTTGTTACTAGTCAGCGATTGTTTTCATCTTAACATTTTTTAACCAAATAAATGTTGAAATATTGTGAATGAAGCTTCTAGCGAGAGAATATTCATGAATAAAGTGTATAATTGAGAAAAATATGAAATGGTTTATTATTTTTTGCCATTTTTCTTTAATAATGTCACTGTCTTTGTTATAAAAGTCTTTAAGTTTGTGTTTTAGAGTCTGTTTAGTCCAAAGAACGACGACCATCATCAAAATACAACTCACATTATTGTTTATAGTCGACTTCTATAATTGTTGCGGCTCTATTTTTGATACAATAATCTCTGTTCTATTAAAATAAAAACCAACAAATACAAAACCAAGGCTAATTTAGTTTGAAAAAGCTAGATTTTATTCATGATTTTCCCTTTTCAATGTTTTCATTTTAAGGTCCATATGACAGGTTCTCATGTTTCTCTAATTCTGACTTAGTTTGGTGGGAGGGCACCAGTGTTAAATATTTATCATAGTTTTACATCCCTGAAGTTGCGGTTTGTGAAGAAAATTTGAAAAATAAAAGTTTAAAATGACAGGAAGTAGTGCTGAGTTCAAAAATGGAATCCCTCTGTGATGTCATCAAAAAGCGGCGTACATTTGAAAATAAATAGACGGTTAACGCTCGACTGACACATTTTTCTGACAGTTTAAACAAAATAAAGCTGTTCATTCATTCATTCATTTTCTACCGCTTATTCCCGTTAGGGGTCGCGGGTGACTGGAGCCTGTCCCAGTGACTTTGGGCCTTAGGCGGGGTACACCCTGGACAGTGGCCAACTCGTCGCAGGGCTGACACACAGAGATACAGACAAGGACAGACAACCATTCACTCTCACATTCACTCACTAGTAGAAAGGGTTTCAGAGGTTGTCATCCGGACGCTGTTTAAAGATCGATCTTTAAACAGCGTCCGGATGACAACCTCTGAAACCCTTTCTACGATGGACCACACCTGGACGAATGAGGGTTTACATCGATGAATTCACTCACTAGGGACAATTTAGAGTTCTCAATTAACCTCCACAGTCATGTCTTTGGACGGTGGGAGGAAGCCGGAGAACCTGGAGAGAACCCACGGTAACACGGGGAGGACATGCAGACTCCACCCAGAGAGATCGTGTGATGTTGGGGTGGTTCAGAATTCGAAACCACGATGTTGGGGTGGTCTGGGATTCGAACCCACGATATCCTTATTGAGAGGCAGAAGCTCTAGCCGCTCTGCCACCGTGCACCCCAAATAAAGCTGTTATGGGGTGTTATTATTTGTCAAATCATAACTATTGTGTAATTTATATGGATTTTGGCCCTTGTTTTCAAAATGGTTGCTATGGTAACAATTGTAGAATTACCTCCATCTATGTCATATTTGCTGCCCAAGACCAACCAGGAAGTGACATGATAAACTATATGAAAAATGTCAGACAAACAGGTAAAATGCTTAATAAAATCTATGATCGTCTTCACTACGTTTCAGTGAAATGTGACGTCTGACTTTGGTGTCACTGCGATACACTTTGTTTGTTGTGATATCGTTATTGCGTCAGACAATATTGCGATATCGACACTTGCATGCGTGCAATAATCAGCTGGCTTTTATTCAGATGCATGAGTAGATTTAGGAGATTTACGAGACTTAAAGATCAGCCGTTAAAAGCAGCACTTACGCAACTTTTTGGTCTGGCATTTAATAAGGTTTCGATGGGTTGCACTGAAGGTTTTGTTGATACTTAATTTTAAGACGGATTTATTGAGGTTGTTACTCGGTTCAGTTTATTTTGCGGCAATTAATAGTAAGGTCTAGTTCATTCAAAAACTAAATATGATACTCCAAATCCCTTCTATATTTTTTGTTTTTAATATATTGACAAAACGAAACAAGACATTTAAACACGACTCTATCAGTTTGTCAGATTGATATGTTCGGCAAAATGTTTTACTTTGAAATGCCTTAGTTTGTGTAATACTTTAACCAGCAATGACCTGGCCCTGCCGTATGAATTATCGCGATATTTGTGAGTTCACAAACTCTTGAGAATCCATCTGGATGCCCTCCTGCTGTTGGGTTTGAGCCGCTGCGTGCTGGACCAATCACAGCGCAGCTTTGTGGTTTGGGCGGAAGTCAAAGGGACACACCTAGGCCAGGGGTGTCCAAACTTTTTCCATCGAGGGCCACATCTTGAAATATAGACCAAGCGAAGGGCCACAAATCAATCATGAAATGTTAAAAAAAGCTGCATTTATCTGATGTTTTAAGCTCCACCACATCTACATTCAGTCTCAGTGCCTTAATATCAGGTCTGTGCTGCACCTAAATGTTAGTTATTTAGGTTAGAATTGTAGAAAATCTGAAATGTGCTGTAAATAGTACTTATCAGGACAGTGTGGGCCGGTTCATCAGGAAGACTAAGGGCCAAGAAAAATTGGTCTGAGGGCCACATTTGGCCCCCGGGCCTGAGTTTGGACATGCCTGACCTAAACAAACATGGCGGCACCAAAAATGAACCAAGAAATGTAAACATTTTTCAGTTTTATGTCCCAAATATGTGTAATTTTGGCTATTTTTACTCATAAAACGCCTCATTTTGACATGAAAACATTACATGATATATATATTTTTTTAAATCTAACATTTATGTGAGAAAACTACAGAAGTTTCAAATTGAATATCTTTAAATTAAATTTCTTTTCCTGTTCACCTTTTGTGTCTCACCTTAAGTAAACGTGCCTATTTAAAATGTACTTTAAGAGTAAAAAGGAAAAGTATTTCATGTAAATTATGAGACCAGTTTTACATACTAAATGTCGTCATTTTGGTAAGGAACTGCGATTAATTTTGCTCAACAAAGGTCTATTCCAATTCATTTCTTAAATTGTATGTGTATATTTTTGTTTGCTTGTTGTTGAGCTTGAACTCTAAACCTTCAGGCTGAACGTCACCATCAACGAGCTCAGAATGACCCTCAAACAAAATGAAATGTAGTGGAGTAAAAAATACAGATAATTGGTCTCAAATGTAGTTGAAGTAAAAGTCAGAAGTATCCACTGTAAAAACGACTTCAGTAAATAACAGATACCTCAACATTTTACTGAAGTGCAGTACTTTTACTTTTGTACTTTGTTAGTTTCCACCAAAACACAATATCCTCCAAAATAAATAGTTCTTTTAATGGAAAACACACTCTGAAATGCATGAGCCTCTTGTGCTGGTTTTGCTGTTCATCTGTCAGTTTTCTCTCAAATGTGAAGCGTGAACTGCATTCTGATTTTCCAACTAAAACTGCCAATCCAAAGCGGAGCAGCCGTAACAAACGAGCGCGTGTATCAGATGTGAGCGATTTCAGTGCGACCCAGCGAGCCGGCGTTCTCACAGTTTTTCACACAGTCACAGCGGGCGGCGGTTTGTCAGGAGCGCAGACTGTGGAGGCTTCAAACACACGAGGCACAAAACAAACGAACAACAGCTTCAACGAGCACAGCTTCAGTCTGGAGCGACATGAGCTTTGATTTAAACGCAGTGACAATAAAAACGTCACAAAGACAAAGGCATGTTTCCACTTGTTCACTTTGCACCGTTTAAGGCGGGGCTCTACAGCAGGGCTTTTCAACTTAAAGGACACACATTCTTCTCCAGTTTCTTTTTGAGGTTTTAAATCATTTTCTAACAATGTTCTTCATCAAAAACACACCTGGAGTTGCAGCTGCATTCACGCTGCTTTTAGAAATGTTTATTAGAAAATCCTCTCCCTCCGGAGTCAAAAACCCATCTTGCTGGACTCCCTTGATCTGGGTCATATTTTCAGATCGTCTACGTTACTTATTCCAGAATATTCTGCTGTCCTAAAATCACCGTCAGACTTGTTCTGAGCATTTCTTATGTTCATTGCTTGTACTAGCTCGATGATAGCGTGTTGCACATTCTCTTGATGGCTAAATGGCTAAAATGTGTATTGCGTTAGGCGCCATCTGCTGGCTGGATGCACTCGGTGTCATTCCAGACAGCTGAGAAAAACTTTCATTATTTCATAATTAACTTTTGTTGTTTGTTTCAAAACATGAGATGCAAATTTAAGGTACTCAAGAGCATGTTCAAAGGCTAACAACAATATGAAAACACAAAATAAAGCAGTAAATTATACCAATAATGCCTCATGGCGATAGATACAGCAGTATCGATACTGATCCTGTATCACCAAATATATCAAGATTAGGGCTGTTGCTAACCATTATTTTAGAAGTCGACTAGTCAGTGATTATTTTTTCAAATAGTCGACTAGTCAAACATTTATTTCTATTGTATGTTTAAATATTTAGAATACATCAGTATAATAAATGTTTAAATATGGGACTGAAAGAATATTTATGAATAAAGTCTATTATTGATGAAAATCAGCAATAATCAATTATTTTTTTACATTTTGATTAATTAATATCATGGTCTTTGTTATAAAAAGACTTTTCACATGTGTTTTGCAAAAGATTTTTTATGTATTTATGCCTTTATGGTACACTGCACATGCAGCAGACCTTGGGCTTAAACAAGAGACCAGTTTAGACGGGGTTCATGATTTGTGTGTCCTGTGCGACTGCTGCGACTCTTCCTGTGTATAAGGGCATGTTTAGGTCACAGGGTAAAGGGGACTCAGACAAAGGAGCTCATGGACGTCTGGCAGCGCTGCATCTACAGGTCTGAGACTTTTGTTAGAATATGTATTAACTTAGACATTTGTACAACATCTTGACTTAATTAAATCAGTGTCATTTCTAATTGTAGAGTGTGATATCTTCTTTAAAGGTTTAGAGGTAAATACTCGCCTCGACTGAGCTAAAAGAACCGGGTGAGGCCGTCTAGGCTGAGGTTTCCGAGAGACGGTATTTTTTCCAGTTTTAGAGTTCATATTGTTCAGTTAACGATCACGATTATCAACTGTCAAAGTAGTTTATGGTTTATTATAACTACACCTTATTTTGCTTTCCTTATTTTAACAAAGTATTAACAAAGACTTAATTCATATAGTTTATTAAGTGTGATTGAGAATTAGTAACTATTTAATTAAGGTTAGGGTTAGTTAAGCAGTTACTAAGCCTGAATCATTATTAATAAACTATTTGTTCACTATCAATTAAGTCTTTATTCATGATTTATTAAGGCAGGAATACGTGGAGTTGTTTTAAAGTGTTACCTGGATTATCTTTTATGGTCGACTAGTCACAATTAGTCCATTAATCGATGCCGCCCTAATCACGATGTCAATACTTGATGTTTTTACAATATATTTAGTTTGTTGCGTCAAATAATTTCTTCTGCAGTAAATCCTTGGACGGCACTGAACTTCCGTCTTCCAGTTCCTCTTCTATTTCTTCGAGCAAATGCAACAGATAACGTGGGCTCAGAAGTTCATTTCACACACTTCCCTCTCTTCTGTCAGCGCCGGTTTCCAGTAGCGTCATGTATTTCCGCCCGCGACCCCAAAACACCCGCTCTGCACCGTTCTTCGAGCCTCCGCAGCATGGTTTGATTTGTTGACAGCACAGCACACCCTAATTTAACAGGTTTTTAACAGTCCGGATGCTTTGAAGCCTCTGCGTATTGTTATGACAGCTCGGTTTGAGGCTCGTCCTGATGAAAAATCAAACTGGAATCCCCAAATAACCCGAGGAGGAGCGAGCGTGGCAGAGAGAGCGAGAGTCCCTGGTCTCTGCTGGAGGTGGATTGCACTGATGAAGTCGAGTGTCCACCTGAGGCTAAAAGAACTTCTACTGAAAAACAACAATTACTTTCGATCCGTGCGGGCACAAAGCTGCACAAGACAGAACATGTTGCTTTGTGTATTGTCTATCCGCTTTATTTTCAACCAGTGCGCCTGGGAACACTAGTGCGCCTTGAGGTTTTTTCAGCTGTGCCTTGAAAAATGTCCAGTTTGAGTTCACAGATTCACAAATGCAGATTTAATTAAACTAATTTACCTTTTTGGAGTGTCCTGAGCAACATTTTCACCAAAAAAGAACACAAAACCATCACTATTACCAAATTTAAAGAACTGGACAGTGCCACAGACATTATTTGCCTCATTATATACAATATTTTTAAACTAAATGGTCTGATTTTGTAATATTTTAGTGGTAGGTGGCGCGCTGTGGTGGCTTTTAAACCCAAAACGTGTGCCACAACTCAAAAAAGGTTGAAAAACACTGGTCTATCCCCTTGATTTTCAACCAGTGCGCCTTGAAGTTTTGTCAGCTGTGCCTTGGAAAAAAATATCCAATGTGAGTCACTATATTAATAAATGCGAATGTAATTGACTGATTTGACATTTTGGAGCAACATCTGCATCTAACAAGAGCAAAACCATCACGATTGTCAAATTTAAAGAACTAGACAAGGGCACAGACATTTTTTGCCTCATTATGTGCTGTACTTTTTTGCTAAATGGTCTGATTTGGTCATGTTTTATTAGTAGTTGGTGTGCCGTGGGATCTTTCAAACCCATAAAGTGTGCCGTGACTCAAAAAAGGTTGAAAAACACCGGTCTATCCGCTTGATCAGGGAACACTAGTGTGCGTATGGCAGGTTCTTTCTTCATTTTCTAACTGCGCACTGCTCTGTGGCTCCTTGTGCCAGACCTAGACGTGGGACGATATTGAAATTTTGTGTCACGATTATCACGGCCAAAATAATTGCGATTAACGATAATATCACGAGAGTTATTAAAATGGCTGACAGTTTGAAAATGTGACATAAAGACATTACTTTCTCATTATAAATAAGTTCTGACATGTTTCTACTTCTTCTCATGATCTAGAAGAGAACGTAATGGGTAAGTTGCTTTTTTTTCTGCACAATCTGGTGACAAAATGGCGATTATCTTTGTTGGCGATTATATATGTAGCACAAACGATTGTCTTCCCTTTTTATCACGATAAACGATATTATTATTTATTGCCCCATCCCTAGCCAGATGTCCGGTGTTGTACATTTAACCCCTTGAACTAGGGCTGTAGTCGACTAAAGAAATTCTTGTTCTACTGAAGACCTGCCCCATCGACTAAAAAGGGCATTCAACAGACCATTATTACTCAGGAATTTATACCAAAACAACAGAAAAGTACTATGGAACAGTGTCGGACTCCAAAATCTTCAGCTAACTCACTCCATACCAACCCTTTTTGTCTCGAGCACCCTCTAAACTTTGTCTCAAACTCGGAGTACCCCGTAACTTGGATTTCAAACTTTACTAGTCACATATGGTCATTATTACTATTATATTTTGTGTTTTAATTATGTTTATGGTCCAAGATAATCCAAAAATATGCTAAAATGACAACTAATGACACTTTTTATTCACATAAAAGCACATTTAATCTTCTTTTTACACCTGAAACCGTTTCAAGTGCCCCTTGAAATTTCAAACGTTCCCCTTGGGGTCCTCGTGGTTGGGAAACACTGGTTTAGTCTATTAGTTGGTCGAATGTATCTTAGTCGACCAAGATTTTTATTAGTCGACAAATCATTTTATTTATACAAAATTAATTTTAAACAAATTCTAAAATGAGTTATAAGGCAAAAACAAGAAAATGTTGGAGTCTTAACATCTGTCTCCCAGTTCTTTTCTGTATAAATAGTTGTTTTTGCATGAACTCCTCTACAGTTTTGTTCTTTTGAGTGCAGTTTGGTTTAGAAACATGGAAGTACTTTACACTTTTGATATACATTTGCCATACCCCCTTTTAGTCGATTAATCGGTCGATGGGGCTGGTCTTTAGTCGACCCAGAGTTTCTTTAGTCGACTACAGCCCTACGTATTATACAAAAAAACTCTGGACTCGATGGGACGGTGGGGATCTCTCGGGACAGAGTGGATCTGGTCCAAATGGGCCCTTGTGTCGTGGGCCCCAGTGCGGTCGCTCTGACTGAACTCCCTGATGCGACGCACAACTCAAAAAGGTTGAAAAACACTGGTCTATTCTGCGACTATGGGCCTTAAAGTGCGTATGACGGGTTTTGATCATTTTCTAATTTTGACTTTATTCGGTGTAATAATACCTGTTGTAAATATAAATTATAGTTTTACACAAATTGAGTGGCTGTTTGTGGAGAAAAATTGGAAAATCTGTTGAAAGTTACAGGAAGTAAACAAATTGATGACATCACACTGGGGAGACAAAGGTCATGGATAATTTACACAAAAGAAACTACTTTTTTGATCATTTAAACATTATTTCCACTAAATAAAGGTGTTCATGTGTATTTTTATCTGTGAAATAAAAAAAATCTGACATTAAATGAGTTTTTTGCCCAATGCACAGGATGGTCGCTTGGTAATTTCCTAGTGTGATGTCATCATTTACAACCAGGAAGTGAAATTAAAAACCTAAAAAATAGCTAAACTGGGATAAAATTTGTAAAGTATTTTAACAAACTTTGAAATATATTTATCTTAACTGCATTTTAGCCACATGAGTAGTCCAACCTGTCATAGGCCCATTAAAGGAGACATGGTATGTAAAGCCGACTTTTAAAGGAGATATATGCTTTTTAAGTTCTTATTTTTTAACTATAACACAATACATTTTGTGTTGTAAAGGACGGTAAATTCAGTTTCATTCAGAGGCAATTATGATACTTAAATAACTAGTATTGATAATTTTGTCCATTCAAATGGAAATATTGCAACCACATACTTTTTTTAAACGCAAAGTACCATTTGACATAACCAATGCATCCAACTAATGTGAACGTGTCAATATTTTCAACAAATTATGAGCTATTCATTTATTGATTACATATTCCTCAATTTGATTTCAACACAAACTACAAGTCGACATGTTAGCGTAGCCCTTGGCCGCTCCCTCTGTGTTAATCAGGCTTTGATGTGCTCACTTCTGGAGGAGGATTAGCAGATTATGGCCACATCACGCCGAGGTTTCAGTGCCAGGATCAGATTCACCGTCTCCAGGGCAGGTCTCCATGGAAACTGTTAACTGGATGCTAACCTGGTTCAAAGCAAGTTAAGCCTCTGATAAATGCTAACGATAACGACAGTAAGGAATTGTTAACGAGAAGGAAAAAAAGAGAAAAAAATTGGCGAGATGATGGAAGTATATTGGAAATGGAATTAGAGAGTACGGCTCACTGTTTGGGCCAAACCTCTGTTTGGGATTGAAGTGATGATGTCACTGCATATTTCTCGCTTCTGGGTCCTTTGCATCTGGCGCTGATTGTAAACTTTTTTCTTTTTTCATGTGATAAAGTAAAATCCATGTTGTCCCAGCACAGATATATTGTAAAAGCATCTCTGTCAGGTGTGCCATTAGCATGCTAGTTATTGTTAGCTTTACTGTAACATAAACTATGCTCTGAAAGTTGTGGAAAGCACTTGCAAACTCAGCAAAGTGAATAATTTGGACGGTTAGACTGAAGTAGGTCAGTAAGCAATAACCCTCGGTCTTACTGGTTGTCAGTTTCACCAAAAATCCTGTTATCTTTGCAAATAACAATTAGATTGTACATAAGTTTAATATTTTAGAGTGTTTTAGTCAGAGGCTTTTATTGTGGCGGTGCCAGTACTTCCTGGGGGTTCGGACGGTTCCCCTCAGTGCCCTGAGGGAAGCAGAGGGTAAGCAGGAGGGTTAGCTCCCGTGATTTAAGTATAATATAATTGAAACAGAATTCATGTTAACGATATACATACATTGTTAGTCATTTATAAGGCCCTTAACATTGTTCTTTTAACATTGTTCTTGTTGGTAGTTTATGTGTGAAAGTGTTTAATTATTATTAAGTACAGCACTTTGGAAAAGCTAGCATTAGCATGTGAGCGTGGACTGGCAGGTGTGCCCTGTCATGTGTCTGTGGGGCTGTGCAGTGTTTTTCTGCAGAATTATGTGGGAAATGTGAGCCCTGGATGGCTGTATACTGATATTTTAGTGTTTCACACTGGTATGTGGTTATATTGTTCACCAACCTTTTGGTGTACCTTTTGTACATGATTTATTGTTTCTAGGAAAATACAAAATTGCCATGATTAGAGGGATTTACTTAAACATGACCACTATAAGATCAAACTGTAAAAATATAAATATTGTAATTAGTAAAATTGAAATAACACAAGCGTGACATGAGGAAAATAGAGGGGAGACTTGTGAAATGTCCTGGTGTGACTGTTTACTGATTATTTCTGTGTTTCACACAGTAAACCTCCTCCTGAACAGCAGCCCCTGTGTGCGGCTCAGTCCTTCATCTACATGACACAACGGTCAGCACAGACGCCCCGCTACAGTCGCAGAGTGAGTCCTCCCACTGCATCAGCAAACAGTCTCAGTCAAACATGTGACCAATAATATACTCAAACATGTGACCATAAAGCTCAAGATCGGTGTGATCACGCTATTCGTCCCGGAAATACGATACGTCCGGAAATCCAATTGCAAGCATGCGCAGTACGAAATAAAGTATAAAATATTTTTTTACGATGGTGTTCTTTTTATATTGTGTAAAGTTCCAATCTTTGTCGTAGAAAGGGTTTCAGGGGTTGTCATCCGGACGCCGTTTGAAGATCGAGACGTTTCGACTTTTATCCAAAAGTCATTGTCAATCATAGAGCTGGTTGACAATGACTTTTGGATAAAAGTCGAAACGTCTCGATCTTCAAACGGCGTCCGGATGACAACCCCTGAAACCCTTTCTACGATGGACCACACCTGGACGAATGAGGGATTACATCGACGAATTCCAATCTTTGTATTTATTCTATACAAGGAAATACCGTTTTTATATTTATTTAAGGGATATTCACTTTGTATCCAAAGTTTCACACATGTTGAAGCTTATCATTATTTTGGATCCACATACTTGTCCTAATAATCTGATGGTTTAAAGGCCTTCCAAATGACAGCAATCGCATCTGTAGAGTTAAATGATATATGAACAATAAACCAGATCAATTCTTGGAGAGTTCTTGTTTGTAGTCCATCTAGTATGTTGTTGAATAATTTGAACATTCTTTTCCACTTAAAAAAGCAAAAAGTTCTTGATACACCACGTACTGATCCATTTTGCCGGTGCAATTTAAAATGTAAATCTCCCTCTGACTTTGACGTCATCGATGCACATGCTCAGAGCTGCAGCTTTTCATTACAGGTCGTTATAGAAATCTTATCTTAATACATTTTTCTAATATTTTTCCTTAAAGTATCTAAACAAATCTGAACATTCAAAATAATTATTTATATTCGTATATCTTTCCATTTCCTTGAATGCCTCACTACACAACTGCGTAGCGAACACCTGCGGTTTAACACTTCAAAAGTGATAAATAAATATAAAAACGGTATTTCCTTGTATAGAATAAATACAAAGATTGGAACTTTACATAATATAAAAAGAACACCACCGTAAAAAAATATTTTATACTTTATTTCGTACTGCGCATGCTTGCAATTGGACTTCCGGACGAATCGTATTTCCGGGACGAATAGCGTGATCACAATCATGCTCAAACTGTTCAGGAAATGTCAAGTATTTCCTGTTTATGTTCAAATGAGTGCATAGTTTCAATACTTATGATAAACCTATTATAAATAAATCAATATTAAAGTGCGTATGACTAGTCTAGTTTGTCTAGTTTTCACATTATTTGATTGAATAAAACCTGTTGAAAATACAAATGATAGTTTTACACCAATCAACTGTCAGTTTGTGAAGAAAAGTTGAAAAATACATGATGACGTCACACTACGGAGACATACTAGGGTCAATTTACAACCAAGAAACACATTTTCTGACCCTTTAAACATGAATCCAACATAATAAAGGTGTTTCTATATATTTTTATTTGTCAAATTTCTTTGACGTTAGAGGAGTTTTCACCCAGTTGCTAGGTAACAGTTACAGAATTTCCTAGTGTGATATCATGATGGACAACCAGGAAGTAAAAATTTAAACCTAAAAAAATGGCCAAACTGGGATAAAAATGGTTAATTTATCTTAAATTATCAGTTATCTTAACTGTGTTTTAGTAAAATGAGTACTTCAACCTGTCAGAGGCACTTGAAGTCATTTTAGATCAATACTGAGGTTTATACTGAACAAAATATAAAATAATGTGCCAGTTTGTTACTAAATACAAGAGAAGGTACAGATGTGGTCGTGAAGGTGCAGAAATGTCCGCGTAGGTCAACACAATTCTTCACAATGGGGTCAACGTCACAAAAGGTCGGTTGCCCTTGGAACCCGAAACGTACGGGCGCCATGGCAACCTAAAGCCCCACTGAAGAGGCCATGACCAGCTTTACAGACCTGCGCCGTAATAAAGTGGGTTAGACTGGATACAGACCGGCGTTTTAAAGATGTTCCCCCAGATAGAGAACCATTCTATAGACCCTTTAAAATGTGACGTCTTCAAAACTATATTCATTCTCTCACGTTTGATCTAAATTCTACTGGTTTTAAGTGTTTGTGTTGGAAAAATGCAACACATTTGAGTTTCCAAGGTAGAAAGGTCAGTTAGTTTGCTTTTCTGTAACAAACAATGGACAAAATACAGCCTTAAAATGGTATTTTAGCTTCAAAAGAATCAAATTTATGGAGCAGTATCTAAAATATCTCTAGATAAAATGAAAAATTATTGTGGGCTCAACATTTCTGTGAGTATTTTTCAGTAAAACCCATAAATCTGGATTGTTCCTTCATCAAAAATGCAAAGAGTTTATCATAATTTGCTAAAACATGATGTAAAATACAATAATAAATGTGTTTAAAGCAGCTCTGGTGTCACTCACATGTGTCTGAGGCTTTTCTTTTTCCAAAATCATCTACATTTTTCATATTTTGTGAAATTCTGAGGTTTCTCAAGTGAATTCACATTATGTTACACTTCAATTTTGCCTCCATTCTGAATTTAAAATGTTTTTAAAGGGTCTATAGGCCTATAATTTTGTGATGCATTTTGTTTCTTGATAAGTCGTAGCACGAGGTCTTGGGAGATGTGAGATATAATGTTACAGAAATATCACGATAATATTGAAAGTACTTTAAGTCACTGACACAATAACTTGAACGTAACAGAATATCCCAGGAAACCCTTTTCCACATTAATAATATCGTACAAAATGTGAATTTTCAGTTTCAACGTTTCAATTTTTTCAAGATAATTATTTTTGTTGTAGAGGATAATGAAAATTCTACTTATAAAAATAATGTTTTACAGGTAGATGGTCCTTGTAGAGTGCATTTACTTAGTTTTCCAGCTTGTAATTTAGTGAGTAATTTAGTAAAATACGACAAAGAAAAATTCAAACCAGTTAGAATTAGAACTGGTTCAAATTAGAATTAAGAAATTGAAAAAAAAAAAAAAAGGTATTCAATTTGCACAGCAGTTTATTCTCAGCAGTCGATACATTTCCTTTTGTTTAGATCAATTTGTCCATAAATTGAATCCATTTGCTCTTGTTTTCTTCAGGTCACTAAAGACACCGAGGATCAAGACGCTCATTAACCCTTCACCTCCCCAGACCTTCTCCTCACAAACAGTAAATCTCTCTCTCGTTCTCCTTCATTCATAAAATCCTCTGCGTCCTGTTTCCGTTCACCT